>JACWBX010002438.1:17133-27894 GCA_014622435.1 Polypedilum pembai | reverse complement strand
TGATTCACAATTTATCGAGTAATGCAATAAGTGACAGCTTTCTAACTAAGCGATAAGCCAGTAACTCGACAGCACGAATCAAAAGCAAAAAACCGGAAGTCTCTAGCTATTGTAGTTTTCAAGATCTCGAAGCAGCCGGGAGCCAGCCAGCCAGCCAGCCAGCCAGTCGAACAGCCAGCCAGCCAGCCAAAGTGAATGTATAAGCTGCATTTTCTATACAAAAATGCGCTAAAAATGCCATAAAAACCTTATGCAAACTCTTTAAGAGTTAATAAAGGATAAGAAAGAAGTAAAAACTTTATCATCCAACTCAATTCTGTGGGTTGCCTTTTTCCGGGAGAAAGATTTGCCTAAACTATGTATGTCGTGCGTAAACTTTTCATCTACAGTATGCTTGTGTATAATAAAATTTTAATTTCTTTACTTTTATGAAAAATTTTCTCATTTTTTTATATCACATGTGTTCTTAAGCACACATATGTATAGTTATGACAAAAAAGAGAGGACGAAAAGTTTTTTATGACTTGAGAAAAAGAAAGAAATTTTAATAATTTTTCCCTTCTTTATTCTTCTCAATTATTCTTATTATTATAACATAAACAGAGGGAAAATTTGTTTAACACGTAGACCTGCCTGCTTGCTTGCTTGCTCAGTCTATAGAGAAAAAGGTTATTAAAATATATTTAACAATCTCTCTCTTCCTCTACTCCTACAGATATTGCGTAGAATTTGAAATAATTAAGGCCACAAAAGCATGCTACAAGAATCCAATCTATAAACAATTAACAGAAGGTGAACGCGTTGTGGTGAAATGTGATTTAGAAGCCTTCTTGCCACACGACGATAAAGAGGACAACAATTATTCTGAAAATGAAGTTTATAGTCATCGTAAGGGCGACAACAAGAATCTTGAAAACGAGACAGTAGAAGATGCTTTTAAAAGCCAACTAAGCAGCAACAAAATCAGTAAATCAAAGAACAAATATCGATGTAGAGGTGAAGGCTCGACTGGCAGAAACACACGATTCAGTGCAATGGCAGCTCCATCATGTCATGGCAAATGGATGCGTCTCACAGTTGGACAGCCCAAAAAATGTACACATCACGATTCACAATTTATTTTTGTTTAAGAAATTTTTGAAAGCAAAAATTTTTATTAACATAAAATTAATTTTTTTAATCTACATTTTCTTCTGCCCCCTCTACTTCCTCCTTGTGTTCGATCATTGGGATTAAATATTTTATTGATAAGAATCATCACACTCATTCATTATTTGCAGTTGTATCAGTCAGAAAAAAAAGAAAAATTAGATCAAGTGCCATAAAATACATAAAAATGATTTTTTTCTCTTTGTATATGGAACAACGTAAAAATGATATTGTAAATAAAAAATATATATAAAAAAATGATAATATTTTTTGCTTCAGAAATTATTTTTTATCATCATCACCATCGCCACAAAATATATACATTTTTCTTTCAGTTCGCTATCTCTTTTGTTCTCATCGCACCATCATTCACACATATTCAATTTTTTTTATTTATCGATTCGTGTCTGGCAATCGCTCTTTCATTCTTATTTTTGCATAACGAAATTTAGTATGAAATTGCAATTTTCTACCTTTATACTTTATTCATTCATTCATCTAAAAAAATAATAATATAAAATTGCATTTTTGTTGCTAAGATGAATGTAAATAAGAAATTTATGATGCTTTAAATCCTTGTCTTAAATTTCATTCCTCGAATGAAACTGTATACATTTTTAATTATAAATCAAGGTGTGTGGAATCTTTTAAGGTAGTAAAATTATTTGAATTATTCTTTGTTACAAAATTTGTGCATAAAATTCAAAGCAAAATGTATTGATGAGCAATAAATTTTGTCTAGATAAACATTTCAATTGAATTCTCAAAAAAATTATTCCCACACCTTGCAATGACAGCTTAGCATCATATAAAATGAAACCACAAATATTTATGAGTAATATTTAAGAGAAACATATCGAAAGTGCGAGAGACAGAACAGAAATATAAAATCATATATTAGTTTCCACATGAACCCTAAAAAAATATTGCTTGCAGCAAAAACAACAAATGAATGAGAGATATAGAAAGAGAAGTAAATTAGAAAGATGTATCATCCTTAAAAACCATAAATTTCAAAAATCTCTTTCTGCATTCTTTCTTTTTCGTTCTTTGAGAACATATAAATTGTAAAAAAACTAAAAGGCATAACATGAAATTGTGTATAGAATTTAAGAGATCTAACTTAATGTTAGTTATTCGATTGAATAAAAAGATGAAAAATTTTGCAGCAGAACAAAATAAATTTGTTTTAGAAGGATTCTTTTAATTTGTTTCAGAAAACATGAATTGAAAATTCCTACAGTCTTTTCTTGATCATAAGAGCTGGTTAAATCAAAATCTTTTACTATTAAAAATTTCCTTTTTAGCTGATATTTTGAAGATTTTTTAGAAGTTTTTTTAAACAAAATTCTTTATTCTTTTTTAAAAGAAAGCTCTTACTTCCGAAAACTCTTACATAAGAACAAAAACCTGAAAAAGTTAAAATTATAAAAATTTTCTTAATTTTTTTTTTTTATAAAATCTGTCTCTCATAACAGAGAGAAGACGTTTTGCATCAGACAGTAAATTTTTGAGTTTACGAGCTTCATGATAATTTAAGTTTTATGATGATGTTTCTAAAGCTGTAATAAATTTTACAAACAAGTCCATCAAGTGAAATTAAAGCAAATATTTGAAACAAGTAAAAACAAATATAGCAAAGCCTTATAAAAAGAAAAACCCAAAGAATTTAATTAAAAACAACTTAAGCATTAATTATCATTACAATTATTTTCCTAAAAAATAAGTTAAAGCTCAGCTAAATTATTCAACAAGAATTGATTTAATTTGAATTCAATATAATAGATACCTTAATGAGCTCACAATTTATTTCAATTACATACCATTATCAGATTTAAATTATATTAACACATTTTCACATCCTAATTTCATGCATATATGTGAATTTTATTTAATTTATTTACGGTGCATCCAAAGAGAAAAACTTTTTTCGTTCGCTTTCCAAAACCAATTCAATTATTCACACACAAATTGAGTTAACAGATAAATGAATAGATATATCGCTGTTGATGATGATGATGAAAATATGTGGCAAACACGATAATGATTTCACTTATAGAATGAGAGATAGAATAATAAATATGAATTATTGAGCCAGAAATAAAAATTGATTTAACCACAAAGACAGACAATGGTATGAATTAAAATAATTACCGGCAAATTTGACAATAGAATAGACTTGATGTTACATATTTAAAAATTGAACATTTCAAGATAAAATTTGCTCAACTTTTATCCACATGAATACAATAAAACTTTAATCCTATTGATTTTCTCGATGTCAACTCCATACATTCACATGATAAACACAAAAAACGAACATTGTGTGAAAGGAATAAGCGACTTGAAAGCTAATTTATTCTCAAAACAACAATAGGGTGCTTTTACTTTTTTTTTATCCAAAAATTGCTTACAATAGCACCTGCTTTAAGCACTTCCATCATTCACTTCTACTCAATGATGCGTTATAAGTCTCCGGAAATCAATATGGCACATACATAAAGTCAGTGACTTGAATTTTTCTCTCCTCTACAAAGGATGAATTGATTGAATGAATTCGAAGTGAGTGTGTGAATGAGAAAAAGAAGAGAGAAATCAAATATACATTCAAAAAGATAAATTGAGATGGATACAGAATAAGTGGGAGAAAAAGTAGGAAGAAATTGAAAAGGTTTAGCTTTTTGACTTTTTCACCAATATGGTCTTGAAAATGTTGGTAGTATGAGAGAATCCCAAAAGAGGATTGTGGTAAAGAGGTTTGAGAGAAAAATTGATTTTTTTTTACTTTAAGATCCTTATGTGATTGTTTGTTAATGCTTTCATGATAATTTCAATTTCAAAAAAAAATTCTATTTTCAATTAGAAAGTCAACAATGTTGAGCATTATTAAAAAGTCAAATCATATTTTAAAAAGCTTTTTATGTATGTCAAAATTCTCATTTCTACTAATTGTATAGCTGCCATTTTCCGAAACAAAAAAAGCTTTTTCGTCATTGATTTTGTGCAGTTTGTAAAGAGAAAATTTCAATTCAAACTATTCACGAGGGTCATACTGAATTTCAATGGAATTTTTCTTTCATCAATTACGATGAATAAGTCAAATGCAGTAAAATTAAAGCTGTTAAAGAGAAAATTTTAATTTTAATTTGACTTGATTGAATACAATAACAGCATTTGCTCATGGTTTCTTGATTGCAATCAATTTTATTTCTTGGTAAAATTAAAATCATTAAAATTTTTCTTTATGAATTTCCATGAGAAATTAAATTTTGTTCATTCAGCAAAATTGATGTTTTCTTCAGGATTGGAAGTCAAAAAATCTGTAACTGAATAGAAAATCTTTATACAAATTTCCAATCCTGGCTTTCTTCAGTTGAAAATTAAGAAGAAAAAATTCATAGTTCAAAATGAGCAATAAAAAACAATCATCAAAAAGAATTCCATAAATAAACTACAAAACTACACGCGCTCATCAATTCTTCTTTCCTTCATCATTTATCATTATTGAAAATATTTCAAACCTCATAAATTTTCATTTCTTTTTCATCTTGCTATTTTTTGTATACCTTTCTCCTCTTTTACTGTGCAAATTTGTAAAGGATGTGAAGGCTTTTGATTTGAAATTCACAAGGCACTTTTTAGTAACTTTTTTTATTGCTCCTCATTCTTTCTTTTATTTTCTCAACTTTTTGTTTTTGTTTTTACACAATTTAAATCTTAATGTTGTTATAGAGGGAGAGAGAGAGAAGAGTACAATTTGGTAAAAGCAAAACAGAAAGAAAAAGATGTATTAAGAAATCGGAAATTGAATTTCTCTATGTAAACAACCCTCCTAGTAAATGCCTTAGTCCATGTTTATTTTCAATCGAGAAATGTGATCGTGAGAAGATTTTCAGATATTTTTGAGCTTTTTATCATAGACATTTTTTTACTGGGACAATTTTAATAACAACAACAAAATCTTTCGGGGTTATAAAACTTGCATATGAAAGCAAACTTCTCAATAACAATTTATGGCTTCAGAGTCTAATTTTTCATGTCTTCCCTTTTCTCTGAATAAATTTCCATACATTTATTTACTTATTCATCTGTTGAATTTTCTTCTCTCTGCTTATTCTCACATTTCAAAATCTCTTCTCAATTTCTTCACTCTGTTGTTTTATCATTAGTTTTATAACACACAGACAGAGAGCAAACAAGAAGACGAAAAGTTGACCAGCAAAACCAATTATTAATAGTTAGAAGCTTGGTTGCTACTGCTCAACTGCCGGCCTTCTTTACCATAATTTATCTTCTATTCTACACTCATATATCCGCCTATCTATATACCTCCCTATATCCACCTACATTCACAGGAGAGCTTGTTAAATGTGCTAAAAACATTGAAGAATTTATGTTGTCCTGCTAGTAACTGATGAAAAAAGATTTCCGCTCCATTAATCTTCATAATTTATTCAGCAATTTGTTACTTTTTTCACTTCTATACTGCCATTTAATGATATAAATGCTCACTCGTTTGAATTATCACTATTACCGATTGACATAAAACTTGCTCATTCTCATTTCCTTTTCACATCAAGGCAATTTGTGTGTTGTTTCGTAGATAAAAGTTTTTCTTTGAATAAAATGAGAAGCAATTTTTTTGTATGTGCTTCTTCTTTGTGATTATGAAGTAATGAAATATCATACAAAATGTGGGAGTGAAAGAACAAAAAAGTTTTTAATCATTGCAATGATTAAATGCATTGAAAGCCAATGCATTGGCTTTGAGTTACTTTGTAATTTTGTATGAAAAATGAGAAATGCAGGTTGCATATTGTTAAATGAAAAGTTTATTGACTGTGATTTTACTTCAGGAGATTGAATTAAGACTTTTTTAAGGTTTTTAAAATTACAATTCAAAACTATTCTCATCAATTTTCAAACAAAAGTTTTGCATTCATAATGGAAAATTGTTTTTCTAATATTTTTATTTTATGCATACTCATTTTTAATTTCCTGAATAAATATTTTTTTAATCTCATGAGTGAAGCTGCAAAACATACAAGAGAAAAAAAAAGATTTATTTTATGAGAATCTCATCTCCTTATTGTATATATGTACACAAACAGTTTACGAAATATAAAAAATTAAATTCTCTTTTAAAAGGCTTCAAGCTATGCTATCATATTTTCCTCTCCCTCTGTCTACTTTTTTGAATGAAAAAATAATGCAATTAAGAAAATTTTCATCAATATAGCTGCGCTGTAGCCTTGGCAATGTTGCAACTGAGTGTGAGATTTATTTTCCATTCACAGCACTTTAATGCTGTTGACATGAATTATTTGCTTCCTTATCTTAAGAAGATTTAGTGTCGAAGAGAAAATTCTTTCATAGTTTAAAGTCGTCACAATGCTAGACGATTACAGTAAAAGTAGCAGCATCTGTATTGTGTTACTGTTTGTGTACTTACGATAAATCTTCACAGGAGGAATTTCCTTTCAATAAGTAATGATGTTACTGCTTCTTCCACGATTGCTATCGTGATTTAGTTCTCTTTTGTATGCTGCGGCAGCCATATTGTTGCAAATTAATTCATTTGTGTAGAGCAGTAGCATACAGAAGAAAAAGCTTCTTACAATAGAACGTGAGAGTGTATGTTTGCGAAATGATAAGCTTCATGTGTAAATTGTAATATGCACTCTCTGCATACATATATTTAACTGCAGAATGTGGCAAACTCGGTTTTGTTTTGTCTGCAAGCACTTGTCATTACAAAAGTAACACAAATTCAACAATACACAGATGTAAAATGAAAATGAGTCATACTATGCTTCAGTAATGATGAAATGAGAATGCTTTATGAAACTATCGAAAATATCTCATACCTGACAGAATAGCATATTCTCACAAAAGAGTTCATTCATCTATTCAGAATATTGTTGACGAAAAAGTTTACTTGTTAGACGATGATGATTTGAATGTAAATCTAGAGGTGTCAGTAATGATGATGATGAGTAGAATAAAGACGCCGTTTTTGTTTGAAACGACAGGAATAATCCTTCACAAACAAACCCCACGACATATGAGCTTTTGATGTTGATGCTAAAAGCAAAAGCGATGTCATGGAAAATAAAGGAGAAAAATATTTCATTAAAACCGAATGAGGAAAGAGCTTTTATATCAATTTATGTCAAGGTGTAGTTACCTTGTTTTGAATTTTGAAAAATCTTATCTATGTTTGAATTTAAATATTCCTCTTATTTAAAGCAATTTTTTTCAAGCATGAAATTATTTTTGATTTATGTAAATAATTTCGCCTTGTTTTGTGCTATTAAAATTATCACATCGTATATATATGTGTACTTTATGCACAGCTTGAAAGCTCGAAAATGTGTGTTTAATGAAAGTAACAGAGAAAGGAAGCAAGGTGAGAAGGTGTAATGTGAGAATTTTACATGTGCTAAAGTGCGAAAAAGAAAAGGAATGATGGCAGACGATACATAAGTTTTGAGAAGGCAATTTCATGCTTGACACCTACAGCGATTTGCTACAACATACACAACGTGAGCAAGTGTATGTGAGCGAGGAAAAAGAAAAGAAAATTGTTAGAAATTTAATTTCCTGAGTTTGACAGTCAAAAAGGCAGAAAAATTTAAATGTAAATTTCATTCGTTCTAGTATTCTTTACTTGCTCATTCTTTCGTGATTACTGCTGAATTATAAATTGAGCGATGCCGTCAAGTGTTATGGATTTGCGATGAGGTGTTAAATAAAGAAAAAGACGAGGACAAAAAATTAAGATGAGTACACTATAACAGCAGCTGGTAGTAGGACAAAAAAAAGTATTTCAGACATTTTTCAACAAGATGGAATTTCACTTTCGTTCGCTCTTCTCTCATTTTGTCATGCTGTCAGGATAATCGCTGATGGGACGATAAGCAGCTTTTACTGATCCACATGAAATTGATTTTTCATTTCTTCCTTTTCGTTTTATTCAACATTTTGACTTCTCTGATTTTCGAGATTGAATGTTGCAATTTTTATTCATTCTTCACAAGAGTACATTGAAAATCAAAGAAAAACTTCACAGTTGCGGCATTTCCATAAATATCTCATTTCCTTCCAAGAAGAACACTTTTTTTCTTTTTCTAAGTCGCGTAAATTTTCTCACACGCTTTTGTGCTTCATTTTTCAACGTTTTTGAGTATTTTCCATAAAAATTTTTTTACTGAATTCAAGATAGAATTTTATTTAATTTAATGATAGAATTTTACCTAAGCTCATGCTATTTGAATTTCAACATGTAGGTCAGGTTTATCTGTTTATTTATGTTTTTACTATTATAAACATGAGACCTTTTAATTTAATTTGATAATCACTATAATCCCTTTAAACGAAGAGGGAAGCAATAAAGGATTCAAAATATTCAAAGGTTAAACAGAAAATCTTTCTATTCATCTCATGCAATGATACATTTTAATCTCATTTAGTTTCAAAGATAATTAAGTGATCTTTCATGAGTCAGCAACATTTTTTGTTACCAGATTGATGATGTTCAAAAAAGAATTTAACCAATTATTGTTGATGATGATGTTGCTTATAAGCAGATTAAATTTTTATACATATGAAGAGTTTCATAGCAATATTGATTCTTCTATTGTTATACAAAGTATGAAACTTAATTTGGTTTTTTAAAAAATAGCAATGGGAAGAAATTTTATTTAAAATTAAAGTAGTAAAACTTCTGATGGCTTTAATGACAAATCTGATTTCATTTTAAAATTTATAAAATAAATAAGCCAATTCAAAAACATGAGTGTTTATTGATTTATTCAATAAAATCTTGTCAATCTGCTATTAAATCTGAGTATTTTAAAAAAAAATTTCCTCACTGATCTATGCGAAACTATTTATGTACATAGACCAGTCCACTATACTACTATATGTTGAAGCTTAACATTTTTTCGATGTTTGAAAAAAGGCATTTAAAAAGATTAAAAGTTGAATATTCGTATGAATATCAAGGCCTATTAGAACAAAATCATGGAGCAACTTTTTGTGTTCTGCATCATGCAGACAACGACGAGTATACACAACAATGCAAATAATCAAATAGGGAATAAATTGATTTTTCTCTCTACGAGAACTCTACTGTATGCTTACTGTCTGGATGGTCAAATGAACAAGCGACAAAAGTTTGTATTTATTACCCTTTAGAGACATTTTATAAACTGCAATCAACCATGAACTCAGTAAAATGGTAAAATTACAGTTTACATGTGCGAACTTTTTAAAGTGTTTATTTAAGTATTTTTTACTATATTAAACACTTTAAAAAGTTCGCACATGCAATAAATACCATGTGCGAACTATGATTAAACGATTAAATTCAAAATTTTGAAAAAAGTAAACATAACTGTAAATTTTAAAATGACCATAATTTTTGATAGGAACGAGAGCGCCACAAAATTCTTGCAGAATCGTTATCAGCGACTCGAAATTGCCTAAAAAACATGTTTTGGAAGTGATAGTTCACTGGGCCAAGAAAACCAAGGGGATGTTCACTAGGGCGAAGAAATTCGCTCACTTTTCGCGCGTTTCGCTCATTTTCGCGCATTCGCGTGTTTTCTCACGTTTTCGTGTTGCAAACACATTTTTTACGCAACAAAACAATACACAATGTCAGGCAACATTTGTAAACAAAAATTATTCTTCTGATATTTCGTTTTTTAAGCGTTCAGTTGATTAGAAATTCATAGTAATTATGTTTAGAGACTACTACATTCAATGTAACATAGAAAATACTAAATAATAATTAAAATTTTCAAATATTTTGTTTCACAAAACAATGTTTACATTTCGCGCACTTCGCGCATTCTTCGCACACTTTCGCGCATTTTACAATTTTTCGCGCTTCGCTCCAGTGATCATCCCCTTGAAGAAAACTGTACTTTAGCCAGCAAAACTTTAAAACAGATATTTTTGTGTAATATTGACTTGCTAACGGTATAAAAAATTATTGTATAATAAAATGAAGATAAAGAAAATACTTTTTATTGCATGTGATAGTAAAAATAAACATCTTTTATTAACCTATTCATTCTTAAATTGAATGATGCAGCAATACTAATCTTTTTTATGTCGAGATATAAAATATATAAATTTTACTAATTAATCTCTCTTGTTCGTAATAAAAGACGTATGTGTATGCACGTAAAAATTTCTTTTTTCTTCGCTCTTGTATTATATCTGACATAATCACTTGTCGACTTAGCGTTAAAAATCTTGACTTTAAGAGTCTTTAGTTGGCAAGGCATCAGCACATACAAGAGCAAGAGTGAGAGAATTAATTCCCCTTACTTATGGAGCACTAGCAGCAATATGTTATGTTCCAAGAGAAGATTTGATAATTTGCTGAAACAGCAGAAACCACAAGAGAGTAAAAACGAGAGATGAAAGGAAACTAGAAATTAATCAGTACATATGCATCGTACTAGATTAGAGCGAATTTTTGATATTACGGATCAGTGTATAATAACAAACTCGTATTACAAAATTATCATTTTCTTAATGCTCTACACAAAAAATTTTCATCAGTTTTTACTCTCTAACAGTGTTGTTATTGTAGAC
>JACWBX010002438.1:0-16853 GCA_014622435.1 Polypedilum pembai | reverse complement strand
CAGCCAGCCAAAGTGAATATAATAGCGGATTTTTTTTTCCAAAAATTCGCTAAAAATGCGACAAGATAGGAAGACAGCGTGTAACTACATCCGACGAACAGAAGAATTTTTATTTCAATTTTCATGCAGTATGAACAGATATCATCATCAACGCCATGCAATGTAAACGAACTAAATTTCTCCGCTGATTCTTCTTCACTTGCATCAACAAGGACTCACCATCGCGGGTGGCAAATCGAAATGTTAAAAGGAAAAAATCATTTTTAATTAAAAAGTAGTGAAGAGTAAAACAAAGAGTGAATGTTGAAAATACACATTCAATATTCAACTCATCGGCTGATATATTGTTTCACTTTATGCTATCAATAGATTAATTCACTATATGCAATTGAGTGAGGAATTGTTTTACATCAGAAGTACTTGAGGTTGTTAGAGTTAAAATTCGTTAAATCCTAAAATGTTCAGTCTTTTACAGTAATTATAAAATCATGCCAAAATTTTCATCAGTAAAATTCAATCTGATTAAAATTTTTTATTTCGTTTCAAAAAGTAAATTTTAATAACAAGCAAATCACATCAGCACTGCAAACACAATCTATAAATAAACATTTTTTCAGTGATATGAACAAGAAGCAGTGATGGAAAAAAGAATGCAATTTCAGTAAAAGGCATTCGACGATTGTGAAAACACTTAATTGTGATGATACAGCATTTCACAACTGAGCTTGAAAGTTGCGCTCTTATCTCAACCATTTCACTGCACACACAATATAAAGTGATGATATGAAGGAGTACCAGCATATCAGAAATACTTTGAAATGTGTCAATCTCCTTAATTGTATCGAGAGAATATTCTTCTTGACATGGATCAATTTCCTGTATGTAGGAGTTACAAGCAATTGACTACGTCATGTACAGTCTCGTGGATATCAAAAAGCTTGAAAGGACATGTCAAAGACATAAGGTTTTCATTTCCTTATCTACTAAAGAGGGTTTAAGGTTTCTATTAACACATTTTAAAAGAAATTTCAATTTTATACAAAAACGGGTTGAATTTCACTTCAAAAAAGCAAAGCTCTTGCAATTGAAGTTTTTTATCTTTAAATTGTATGCAACCATTGTTGTAGAAAGATAGAAGATTTAATTAAGGCACAATTTTCACATTTGCTCTATTTTCCACACGAATTTCACATTTTGTAACAATTTCAAAAAGATGTTATCAACTAACATGTGGTGCTTTCTCTGTACTTCCATGTTACCTCTTCCCTTATTTCTCTAAATAGCAAATACGAAAAACATGAAAGTATAGCAGTTCGAGTTAAAAAGTTTTTAAAATAAGGAAATAAGGGAATGTTTCATTTTGTACATCTTGATTATTTTTAAAATAAAAGGAAATTTAAAATTTTTGCTTTGATTCTTTTCTATTATTTCTTCAATCAAAGTTTCGCTAAATTCTGCTTAAACTTGTAAATTTTTGAAAGGTTTTCAACATATTTCCTGTACTAAAGACAAAGAAACATCTTGTATATAAAATTGCAATGCAATTACAGAGCATAAAATATGTTGATTAAAATTTCATGTACATATAAAATTTTTAACTTTAAAAAGTGTAGTTGAAAATTTCTCCCCAGTTAAAATGATGTAATTAAAAAATCCCAAAGTGCAAAGGGACTCATCATGCTTTATGATTCTTTTCATATTCAAATGTCTTCAATTTCTTTCATAATCATCATCTCTCGCGCGAAAATGTGTTTATGTGTGCGTGAAATTAAAAAGTACAGATAATAAAATGCTTCTTGTGCAAATACATTCACACAGAAGCAATTAGGATAATCCATAACCATGTATAATTTTTTTTTACTCCTTCTCGCGACCTCCACTGTGTTCTCTTGCAGGTAATAAAGAAATGAAAGCATGTTATGAATTTTTAATTTATTTTTCATTAAATATGGCTTTAAATTTCATTTATGTGGAGATTAACAAAGGCACATCTTTATTCATTGCCATCTGAGAACTCTCTCTGTATGTACGTGGTGTCATGTATGTGTGTAAATAGCAGGGATAAAAGCCATTATTTATATATCGCGATGCTTAATTACCATCGCCATATCTCTCGCTACATTAAAATTTTATTTTATTCATGCTGAAATGTGACAGCAAATTTTAGTGAGAA
Organism: Polypedilum pembai; assembly: GCA_014622435.1. Lineage (NCBI taxonomy): Eukaryota > Metazoa > Arthropoda > Insecta > Diptera > Chironomidae > Polypedilum > Polypedilum pembai. Next base: position 14,680 of record JACWBX010002438.1, on the reverse strand, counting down.
GGAAATCTCATTAAAATAAAAATTTTTTTAAACAATCCGGAAATTTTTATAATGTCAATCTTCAGGATACAGAAATTATGAATTCATTAATCATTATTAGATAATAAATTTCATGACAATGAATTTCATGATGATCCATTAATTTCCTCATCTTATTCTCTCGTCCTTAGACAAACTCTTCTCTTCTTGTGTTGATGCAATAAAGTGTTATAGCAATTTGTCCCGCATATATTTTCCTTCTTTCCATGTTTTCCAAGCGTACTTATATTTTTCATTAATCTCTAAGGAGTAGCTTCTTAAGTTATAGCTAGACAGAGTATAAGAGCAATCTTGTTAAGGTCGTTATCCTCACTTTTATTATTTTTGAGTACCTTGTTAGATATTTTCATCTTATACACGTAAGAAGCGAAAGAAATTTCTAATTTTTCTCTGCCTACTATCGGTATAAAGAAAAAGCTTACATCATTCATTACTGCATTGCACTTTTATGTAAATAGACACAAAAAATTCATTTAAATTTAATTAAAAAGTAAATTATTTTCATTAATCATAAAAACTCATCTCACGTAGTCTCATTCAAGTTAAGCTTATCAATCATTTCTTAACTCTTGAATTAAATTTGATTTTAATGAATTTATTTCTTTCCCTTAGTTGTTTTTCGTATGAAGAGGATTCATGATGATGTTTTCACGTCTCACTCATTAAATTTAGTGACAATGCATTTTCCTGTATATTTATTTTTCATTAATTTTCTTTTGAAATTTTGCTATTTAACAAAGAATAAACAGGGAAGATTTTTTAGGTGAAAATTTTCCACTTCTAGCTGATGACAAGAGCAAAAAAGAAAAACATTTTCAATTACTCGCATTCGACAGGAAATATCAGTAACATAATTTAATCAGCTCTCATTTTATTCACTTTATTGCTGCTGTGTTGTATGACATAAATTACCATGACATTGCTGATAAAAATTTCTTGTTAAAAATAAATTTTCCTTGTTTCCTTTTCATATTCATATTCATGCACAACCGACTACATGATGTAGTTGTGAATAGACTGTGAAACATTCCTTGTTATTATCATCTGCAGCAACTTCTTCACTTTCACTTCAAAAAATGTTTTTCATTTATCACTTTGTCATAATAGATATATGTACATGCATGTGCTTACATTCTCATCTTTAGATATGTATATAGTGAAATACTAAGTCTTTGTGAAAATTTACTTCATTCTCTTTTTAGTGTGATGTTGCAAAGAGCGAAAGCAAATAAGGAAGAAATGCTCGAAATGCTATAAAGTTGTAAGCATTTACCATTGTTGGAATTAGCATAGAAATGCTTTTCACACTCTGTTCTGCTGGGATACATAAAAGTTTATGGGGAGAAAACAACTTTTGCAAAAACGTAATTTAAGCTATTGCTGTTGATGCTACTGCTGCTCTTTTGAATGCAATAAAACTTTTCGCTCTCTTCCCTTTTATATTTTTACATTTTGTTTAGTTTTTGATAAAACTTTATCAAATATTTTTATTCATCCATGTTTAAATTTATTTCAACAATTTTTATAATTTACTAAAATTATATGATTCTCTTTATTGTAAAATCACACCTAGCCAGACAACAGATTGAAAACCTGCTTAGTTGTCCTAGTAGACATTCCTTGTTAGCTAGATCAAGAGACGGATAAGCCCAATCGGATCTAAACTAACACCAAAGCTCCCCTGTATCAAACTATATATGACATTTGACTTTACTGCTATTAGCTTTCTTTATTGCTAAAAATTTTAATAACTATGATAAAACTGCCTTTTACTTTTATAACAAACTTTCAAAGGATTAAAAAGTCACTTAAATTTTTTAATGACATTTTTATGACTCAAGAATCTTTTTACAAAAATATTTTGTATAGCGGAAGAAGTTGCACTTTTCTGGGATTAAAATATATTTTGTTTAATGACAAGAAAGATGATGATAAAAAATGACCTATTTATTTTCAACTTAAGAATTTTCAAGTTTTTGATTTTTTCATATCGTGAAAAAGCTCTATTGAAACGATAACGACCGTTTTAATGCTGCATTACGACCCTTTAATAAAGTCATCACAGATTAAACAAAGTGAAAGTTTCAATGATTCTCCAAACAACTCGAAACTTTTCATAATTAGCTTTCATTTATATATAAAGACTCAATCTCATCATCCAAAAAAAAAACTTTAATATTTATAATGACATTATAGTTATCTCATAATCTGAATGCTCGCCTTAATTTAATAGAAGAAGAAAACTTTATCCTTTGAATTGTCTTAACAGCAATAGTAGCAGCAGTATTTTTAAAAACTTTTCTTTCTACCTTTCCTAACAATGTGCTTTAATTCAATTTGTGAATTTTTCTTCTACCAACAACAAAAAATCAACAAACTAAGAAAAAGTGAAAATCATGGCAAAGACTTTAATAATTTTCACAAAATCTCCGATTATGTCACCATAATGGCCATAAAATTATTCATTTAAATCGAGAAGAAAGAGGGAGAGGAAAATAGAGGAGAGAACTTTTGTATTGTTGTAACTTTGCTCTTTCTCTCTCGCTCTCTACCCACATTCTTTCTGTTGTTAAATTAATGTAAATGTCAGAAAAACTCAAAAAGTACATTGTGATGAATGAAGAAAGCTCTAGTGATCGTATAACAGCGGTGGTGGTAATGCTTAGACACACATAAAAAATTGTTTATTTATAGTCATGTCAAAAGCAGTAAGCACAATAAGGTGAATAAAAACTAGAGAGCAAAGCGAGTGAAAGAAAAGCAGTGGGAATAAAAAAAACGCAACCATCAAAAATTAATTTAATTGTTGTGGGAAATGAGACTGTATACATAACTTATATCACATAATGTGGTCGATTTATTTTCATACCTGCATGATGAATGATATTGGATGTTAGTGGTGTCGGTTACGCACAGCTGGATCATGATATTCGGTTGCTCCCTTTGCTCTTATTATTTTACACAAATCTTCTAACTGTGTTGAACTATTTACAATACACGAAAGCTTAGTTGAATGTTATATTACTGTTCCATGCCATTTTATTTATTGTGAATATTTCCAAAATTGTTTTTCTTTTGAAAATTGTTGAAAAATGTTTTGAAAAGTCCTTATTCTTTTAAGTTTCATGTATAATGCACTTATTAAAAACTTAAATAGATTATTGATCACTCATGAACAATAATTAATTGTATTTAAACTTGAAATAAATTTCAATAAAACAACAACATTTATTCACGAACTGCTGGATAAAACTAGAAAAATTAAATTCATTAATTTTAAAGTAAATTCAAAATCCTCAACCGGCTTAACTGCATCAAAAGCTTCTACAATCAATAACTACTAAATCCTACTTCTTTAAAAGAAATAGCTTTCCTAAACGACGAGTATCCATTAGTGTGCTAATACCCACATCAAATTTTTCAATCACAATCATAAACTACAATTCTAGAGAATTACTTTTCTTTCTATTTCATATGCTATTACTTTGATTTCAAAACATTACCCATGAGCATGCGAAAATCAACAAAAGTCTCACAACTAATGGTTAGAAATGAAATCCTAGGAAAATTGATGTCCATTTGAGAATGGTCATGAGAATAGAAATAAAAATAGAACATTGAAGTAAATTATGATGTGAGAACATTTATTTCACTTAAACCAGATGTTGAGGTGCGAGAGCACTCTCACTACAACGTACTCATGTGGGAATATATTTTTATTAGAAAGAATCAGATGTAAGCTTGTGGCATGAGTTATCGATGTAGTTTTTTTTATGGAAATTATGGGAATTTTATGTGGCTGCTGCTGTTTTTATAAGAATAATGTGTATGAGCTTAGTTTATATGCTTAGTAACAAAGTTTATGTGAAAGGTGATAAAGGTTCGAGCTTTTTTTAATAATGATGAGTAGGCTTAAGGTAGAAATTTATTGGCTTTTCAAAGGATTTTTATTGTAAGTAAAATTTATTTTGAAAAAGATTTGTGTGAGTTAATGTAATCGAAAATAAAACACTTTAAGCTTGCATTAACATTTAGTCCTAATTATGTACATATACCGAAAAATTACTAATCAACTTTCCATTGCTTCATCTTCTTGAATCATCCTATCCATCTTTGCTCTTGAACAAACAAATAAGAAGAAAAAAATAAGAGAAGAATATTCAACTTTGACTCAAGCATAGACATCAAAAGCAGAAGATGAAGATTGAGATAAAAAAGAGAAATAGACAGAAAATGATGAGCAAATAAAAGAGTGTTTTCATGCATACAGGATGAGCTTCACATTATCATGCACAAACTTTTTTTATGTGTGTATGATTTCTATCGATTTATACATAAGAGGAAAGGAATGTGAATATTGATTATGGACGATAAATAACATGCACACATCATGAGGCATTTTTTTCTCTTTTCGATGAAATTGATCGCACTCGTTCATGTCTAAACAAATTCTTCGACATCAAATATCATGCATCGTGTATTTTATGTGAAATACAATGTACGAATGTCTCAATACATTCTGCATAGCTTTATGTTGTTGTCGTAAACAGAAAACAAGGGACGTGAGCTTTCTTGCTTTTAACATTCATAGCATTGCATAAAAATATATCTTTTGAATGCCAGCAAATTTTTCTCGCTCTCTCATTCATTCGTGTGTTTATGCGAATGAATCTCAGGCTACTGACGTGCTATCGGAACGATGAGAAACAAAATAAATCTGTATTAAGCACGCGATTGTTTTGCAATTTGTATAGCACAATTCTCTGACATTACAATGTGTGTGTGATCGATTTTTGTTCGTTTATTTTTTCGCATTTTCATCCCTTCCGTAAAGAGAGAAAATATTTTTCTTTTGTGTCTTTATTAAGAAATGAATAAAAGAAATTGAGGCGCATTTATAGACATGGAAAATGGATTGAATAAACACAAATTAATAAATGTTCTAAATGCTATAACAATGAGAATTAATATATAAAAATCTATGTTAAAGTAAGAAACAGTTTATTACAGAACATCTATATTGATCAAGAAAAAAGTGTATATACTGGTTAGCTACAATGTGACATTCTTGTTCACTCTTTTCTGGGTAATGTGATGTATGATGAGCATTATGACTGCTAAAGCCTTTTATTAAGAGCTTACTGCTTTTTTGTTAAGAGAATGGAGAAAACTTTAAAAATAAAAAAAGAAAAAAGGAAGGATGGAGCACATGCATGTGTACGATGTTGCCGTCATAAATTCATGAAAAAGCCTCAATTTCATGGCTTTCATCTCATCCATTACAATAACAATTTAATAAGGATATAAGATGACGAAGAGAGCGAGAAAGGAACAAATTTCTCCTTTATGCTTTTTTCGCCTGCTTTCACAAAATTGAAACATAACATTATGTGGTTTTGGTTTTGCCTCCTTCTTTTCTTCTCATTATTCCCTTCAGAGAGAGAGAGAGAGAGAGAGAGAAAAAAAGAGAGGGTTGACTTAAAATTTGTATGTGTTTTCTGTTAACATTGTGCATAAATGAACTTTTAAGCATACAGAGGAAAATTATTCATGAAAATTTAATTATATTTTAAATGTATGTGCAAAGCAACTGTGAGAGAAAACTCATCATCATCATCTGCCTTATAATGTTTTCGCTTGTGATATTAAAATCTTATGAAGACACAACCGTTCACTACCGCATACAATGGCTCTCTTCCTCATTGAATGATGATTTCAGACAGGATGATGGCTTCTGTCGCTTACTCATTGAACGAGAGGTTAGTTTGGTCTCTTGCTAATGTTGAATAACATATTCTCATAATGTGTCTCATTTTTATGTTATCTAGATTCGACCTGGATGTGTCTCTGTGTGCTATTATGCAAGTGAAATTGTTTTCGTGCACACAAAACAAAGTTTTACTGCCTGCCGGTTGTATGCAATTTTTCTTCTAGTAGTATTTTTACTTGACTATTGAAGCTAAAAGTTTATTGGTTTTTAACAGACTAAACCGAGATTGAGAAAATTCTGTTACGTTGCATATTTCAAAGTTTATCCGTGACATGACAGTCAAAATAAATCTTTTCAGACTTACAAACCAATCAATTTGTAATGGAAGTTTCAAGAATATTGTGCTTTTCCTTCTAGAAAATAATCAATTTTTCCAGATTTTTTCGTTTGATTAAAATTTTCTTGATATTCTTTTGAGCTGGGTAAAATTCGTTTTTAACATAAACACGCAATAAAAATTTATTTGACACAATTATTATCGATAAATGTATGTAAGTGGATAAATATCAGTTATTATATTATCAATGTTTAGTATTCAGTACTCAATAATTTATTGTTTTAATGTTCAGCACAAATATTTTAGTGTTTTGGTGCTCAGCACTTAATCAGCTAGTGTTTTCGTGCTCATCTTAAAATTTTTTATGTATATTATTAATAGAGTAAATCAAACATTCAAATTTCGATAGGAGAGTTTCAAAATTAAGAAATTGTTGAAGAGATTAAAAAGTTTCAAATAATAAAATAATATCAGCTAAAATAGTTTGCGTTTTTAAAGAAACAAGCATATCAGTTTTACAAACTATTTCAATTTTGATGTTCTAGTTTCTTCAATTTAGAGCTTCATCACAATAACGAAAACATTTTGCAGTCACTTTTCATTGCAAAACTTCTTCTTTCAATTTTCCTCACACAAAAGCCATTTTTCATGCTAAACTAAATCCACCACACATAGAAAAACTATGTTAAAAGCGTTTCGAATTTATAAGCATTTAAGCATTCAATCGATTGAATATGAATTATGTAATGACACAAAAAGTAGCTTTACCTAAAATAAGTTTCCAACCATACCACAAGCAACACCCATAGAATTTATTTATTTGAACTGAAAAAAGTTTTGACAGTTCAATTTTATTTTATTCTGTCCAAACATAAGCCATCAATGTTTTATAATAAATCATAAAAACTGCTTCATGCCACACATTTTTGTACAAAAAGTATGATAAATGAGAAGTTTTCCGGATTATTCATGGAAAATGTTTTTTTGCAGACATCAATATTTTTTTCATAATATCGAAATTATTCCATTCAATTGTGTCTGATTTTTCTCTATCATGAAAAGTCAAAGAACAAGTATTGAAAAGAACTTTGTTTTGTACAGCGTAAGAAATATAATGAGAAAACTATATTATTTATTATTATTATAGTATCATTAGTCAATAGAGAACTTTATAATAATAGACTATTATCGAAAAAAGCAAATATGATTTTACATACATATAAATGATTACAACATTTTCAAACATATGAAATAGACACATTAGAAGTTTAAAGATTTTATACTTAAATAGAAACTTTTTGATAAATGATTTTTAAGCTCTTGTGTAAAAGTATACTTCACAATTAGATTTTATTATTAACGATTCGATTGACATTATCGTTGATCTTTTTAATTATTTCCATATCTGAATTGTATTGTTTTAAAAAAATTTCGAACCAAGCCGGTGGTTTTGATAACGATAATTCGTCCTGCTTGTCTTCAGAAGTGCTTGGTTCATTGATTTGTGTTACTTTCAAATCATTATCAATTAAGTGGTGATTTTGAATATTTAAATTTGTTGGCGAGCATTTAGAATCTTGGTTATCTATGCTTGGTTTTACAGGTTCTTTCTTAATTGATGCCAAATTAGCGACTTCCATTTCAGTATTTTTTGATATAATTTTAACAGGACGAGAAAATGGCAAACGATTGTCTGGTGATATCTCTTTAGAAATTGACGATGGTTGGGAAAAAAGTACTTTGACATCATCGTCATAAATATCCTTATCGTTACATGTATCAATAATAAATTCAGATGCTTCAACTTTTATTTTATTTTGGTCTGGTTTACTTGTTTTCATGAATTTATTTTTTGTTTCCAGCAGTGCGTTTTGCAATTTTCGTTTCATTGTATTCGATGAAAATTTTCGTTCATCTACAAATGGAGTCATTGTATCACTGACAAAAGATGGCAGATCACCAGACTGATTCATAGATTCTTCTTTTAAACGTGATGTTTCTGCAGATTCTACCTCGGGATTATTTCTAAACACATTTCCTGGATTTAACAATTGCGACTTCATTGATTCTGGAACCACTATATCATCTTCTTTGGCCTCATCAGAGAATGAATTTCGTTTGCCTCCCAAAATAACAGCGATAAAGTTTTTCACATCAGTATCAGTTATATCAGCTTCCATCAAATTCTTCTTTGCATAGTCAGTAAACATTGCATTCATTTTGCTATAATGTGCAAATAGAGTTTCCTTATCTTGATCGCTTTTGTTGAGATCAAAAAAGTGTTTCTTGTAACTCTTTTTGAGACTTGTAAATTTTGAAGAAAGTTTTTTGGTGTTGAGAATGTCGAGAACTGATTGATTATATTCGTTTGCTAGTTCTTGTTTCATAGAGTCCATTATTTCTTTCAATTTTGGAGTAATTGGACCTCGACTCGGACTAAGAAAATAATCAAGTCTTTGTGCTGAAAATTAAAGTTTTTAATGTTTGAGTTTTTCTTTTAAAATACTTCCTTACCATACAAATCGATAAACATATTTGTTGTGTTATAAGTCCATGGAAAAGTCTTGTATGATTGCGACGTTTCCAGTTCTTTTTTTTCTAATTTAACCATTTTTATTCAATTTCACAATTTCGCTTATACTTTTTGTGTGATTGTTTTCGATCAAAAATGCGCTAAATGAATATGTTGCGCAACATAACATTTTAAAAACTGTTGTGCATCATTTACAAACATTTGTTTTTAATGTTTCAAAACATTTTCTTATGCTTAATCTGTCCACACATTTTAAACCACTTAAATATGTGTAAGAAAATTACGTGAAAATTCTACTGCAAAATTTTTCTTTGTGGCCTATAAAAGTAACGCTAAAGTGGAAAACTTTTCTTAACAATCTCTTGCATGCTTTGTTGAAAAATAAAATGAGAAAGAGAGGTAGAAGAAAAGAAAGTTTTTCGTGCAAATTGCTGTTTGAATAATAACAGGTGTTTTATTGTGTCAATTTTCTTGAGACCTTCAATATAACAACGACGAAATTATGGTAAAATTTTATTCAGAGAAAATACTGAATGACCACCGCTGTTTGTGGGTGTGTGCGAAATCAGAAATAATGGAAATTATAATTTAATTACCAAAGTTTACATTGCCTGTTTTTGTGGAGCTCATAAAAACTTTTAGATTAGATCGTGAAAAAACTTTTTTAAACATAAGTAAAATGTATTGTTGTACTTTTGTCATTAAAATTAGAATGAATTTAAATATAAAAAGATCAAATTTGATGTAGCTTTTAGTAGCTTTTACTTTTCTTTATATGATAAAAGAAAACATTCATTATAGTAGTAAAAATTTAAATTCAAAGAAGAAAACCAAAAATACGTTACGCTTTCTGTTTAGCATGCTAAAAGCAAGCAAACAGAAAGCGGGAAAGATAAAACTTAGGTTTCTCAATACAAAAATCTCATGAATTTTTTATCCTTTTATCTACTCCATAGTATCTATTATCATGTCATTGACATTAAATAGAGACATAAAAAAATCAGCAATCGACTCTTAACAGTTTGAAAATAAAGAAAAATAAGAAAAAAGGAACTAAAATTGAATAAAAACTCTAATTACATGTTGTTACATAAATATGCTTCAAGGCATATAATAAAGACGCATAAATAAATCAATATTTGTGTTTTTTATTTTTTCTTGTGTGACGTCATAGAGCAAAAAATAAATTTGACTGAAGAAATTTTAGGTTTTCGTATCTACTAGAATTAATCTTTCTATAGCAACAAAATCAGCAGCATAAAAAAGAAATAACATTACAAGATGATAGCCAACATGGCAACACATCTTGCAACTTCTCTCACGTTTGAAGAAAATAAGAGAAAAAAATCAACCCAATATTATATAAAAAGTACTTCCAACTACTCATCTTGATTGAATCAAGCTTCATTTCAACAGCAGAAAGAGCATAATGAACAAAATCTCATGAGAGTGTGTGGAGTTTTTCCTGTGTCGCATACCGAATGAATGAAGCTTATGCTACCGCAGTTCAACTCAAGCTACACTATTTCAATTCTACTCATCAACTCTTTTTCCATTTCATTTCGTATATACGATGAGATGAGATTTAGAGTGCATCAGAAGAAAAAAAAAGTCATTGCAATATATGAAACGGTGGCGGCAACTCATATTCACAAAAACCATCGTCATTCATATTCACATACGATAGTTTCCTGCATACATGTATGTGCATTAGTCGGAATTTCAAATTTTATGTATGTTATTGTACAAATTTCATTCAAAATCAAGCAGTATAAATAAAATTGAAACAATTTTGCACTTTTACACTTTAATGAATGCTGAAAGCAGGCAGAGATTTTTTAAAATATATAATAAACGAAATGAATTTATGAGTGATGCTCTCAAGAGTGAATTTTTTATGCATAAGGAAAAATTGTCAATTTTCTTCATCATTTATTTAAATATAAATTTTTTTCTCGCTCTCTTTTCACTCGATACGTACAACAAGCAGCAGCTACTTGAATTTCATCATCATCATTGTGTGTACGCGAGAGGAAAAGAGTTTATTTTAATCATTTTCAACGGAAAGCAATTGTGAAAGGAAAGAAAGAAAGGTTCCGCTTCCCTTCTCTTTCATCTCATATTTAATCGTTGGATTTGACGCTTTTTATACACATATGAAATCTCTCTCCCCTTTTTACAGTATTTTTATTGATCAACCGAAGAGCGAGTTGATATACCTGAATGAATGGATCAATGAATGGTATAGGAAACGATGGATAGATGGATGGCATCAGATATTGATGAAAATAACCATGATAGAAAGGAAGAAAATTCAAACAGGTATATATGTGCATGAAGAGGATTCAATATTCCTATGAGTGTATATAAAAGTTTCGTTCTCGAACAATTTTTCCATCATGTTAAACAATCAGGTGATTGAATACAAAGAAAAATAATGTGTGAGGGTTCATTTTCTTTCAATTCTTCCCTATTTTCTTTGCTACAGCTGCAAAGATAAAAATACAAAACTTTTTCTTCCCTTTCTCTCTCTCTCTCTCACTTAGCAAGTTTATTCTACTTTATTTGTGTGTTCTCATGCAGACAATTCATATTCATTTACACATAAACATGCTTACCTTTTTTCTCTAGTGAATAATATAAAATATTAAAAATAATTAAGGTAAAATTCTATCTTTATCAACATTACTTTAAATATTTTTCTTTTGATAAATAAATCAATAAAAGAAATTGTTTATTCACTGGAAATCTCTCACTCTTATACACCTTTTTCATGAACACAAACACATGTGTAATAAATTTTGCCATTTGATTTGTTATTTGGGTTGAATGATGTGAAGGACCGAAGAAGAAAATTTTTTGAGGTTCATCATCCTTCTCACTAACATAATAATAATAGTAGCAATAATGATTATACCAACACATTGTTTCACATGTTAGCGAGAAAATTTTGCCCTCACTCTGTAGGGAATTGAAACACAAACATAAACTCATTCAGTTTATTTTTGCAGATGATGGATTGTTATGCTCGTATGTAGATCAGTTTCAGTGCCAAGAGATAGAAATTTGTGTATGTGTGTTTATAAATGATGATTTATGATGTGCGAAATATTTTTTAATTATTTGCTAAGCAATTTATCTAAAACACCAAGTGAAATGAGAAAGAAAAAACTTTAATTATGACAACATTCTCAATTAAATGTACACGAACATCAATCAATCATTCAAATTACATTTTTACGAAAATTAAAGAACAGATTTACCCATCACCACGTGCTTCAATGTTGGCACGCAACTGCACGATTAGCAAATTTACAGTGGTAGAGATTTTTGTACTCTTCAATCCATTAACTATAAGCATGTCTATCACATTCACAACCGCTTAATATGTGAATTTAATGAGTTTTTCACTAATGAATGTGGAAGCGTAATCAAAAAGCTCTTATTCTACTGTTGAAAACATGCAAAATTGTTTTAACATTGGTACCTTCCTAGAACTTTTCATTCTTCTCTCCTCGTTCGCTTTCTCGTTCCATTTCATTAAACAAAAGCTGAAAATTCATTATCCAACAGCGGGTGGCAGAAGCAAAAATTCAAAAGTATGAGCAAAAGAGCTTTTGAAATTCCCTAATATGCTTTGCATTTCTGCCACAAAAATATACGATGTTCGAATGCGACAGAGTGCAAATAAAAGCAGCAAAACACATATACAAATTATTAGCATATAGCTTTTATATTTCCCGAGAAAACAAAGATACATTACAATTTTCCGTTCACTTGTAGTGGCATGTATAAGATATACAAACAGAAAGCATAAAGTATTTTTGTTACTCGGGTTCGCTTTTAAATTTGTATTTTAATAGTGCACTGGTGCAAATTATTTTTTTGTTCTTTTGTGTTGCTTTGTAATTAATCATTTGTGTGACTTTTTAATTGGAAGCTGACAACATTATTTGATTGCAATGCGTGCCATACACGCCTATTTTCTGCGACAAAAAATAAAACTTTATTGGAATTTTATTTTATTTATTTTATGCATGCTTATTTCTTGTAAGGAATGTGAAGACAATTTAGACACGTGTTTACAATATTCTTTGATAACACTTCTTTTAAATAATTAAAATTATAAAGTAATTAACAATTCTTTCCTTCCATCAGTTATAAGAAAATCAAGTTGTTTGAATGAAAGCTATAGAAATTCTAACAAAAATGTAATTAATCTCTTTTCTCTTTCTTTTATTTTACTGCTGTTAGGTAAGGTGTTTAGTATCTGCTAATTGCTCATCCAAATCATGCTTTTACCAACACAGCTTAACCATACTAAAACAGATCAAAAGAGAGGAAAAACGTGTGGATGGAGATGATTAGAAGGCGTAAAAGGTGTTTAGGAAAAGCTGTGAAATTTACACCTTTTTTTTCTATAGATACATTTAGGACTAACTCTCACTCGTTCGTCTCAGTATAATGAAGTGTAAATTCCATTTGCTGAATAACAAACGATGAGCGGTTTGTAAAATTCAAAAGCACCAGGCAATTTAATAATTCATTATCATTAAAATTTCAACCCTCTTTTTCTCTCTTTTTACTCATTTCCCATAGTATGAGTTGTTAGATAATAGCGAGGCCATACAATGTCTCTCCTTCTCTAATTTGTCAAGAGAATAAAATAATGAAAATGCCTGAAAGTTATTGTATGAAGCAGTAAGAAAAAAGAAAAAGCAAAAAAGTTTTTAATCTTTAATGAGTATTTTATGGAGGGAGAGTTAGAGAAAAGATACACACAAATATACACATTTAATTTGTATAAGAAATGAGTAAATGAATGAATAAATAGACAAGTCTCGTTACTGCCTACAAACACATTTTGTCTAGTGAATAAGAAGACGAAAATTTTTTCTCCTTAATTAGTAATTAAAGCGCGTGGCGTGAATTTAATTTCAATCTGATTAGGTAGTTTTTACAATAAATTATTCCTAATTGATCAAAAGGAAGAATTTTTTAACTCTCCAGATACTTATCTCGATTTATTGAAAGTGCTTACACTCACCTACCTTTCTTGCACAATGAATAAATTAATGGTTGAAGGGTGAAAAAGGTTTACTGTACCTTTTGTGTAAAAGAAAAGTATTTGTTTATTAGATTTAGAAATTTAATTTCAAAAACATGATACTCAATTGATTCAAAAGATAAAAAAATTGGTGAAAGTACTCAATTGCGGATTGGTGTACTTTAGCGCATTTTTGGTGCCCAGATCAGTGTTTGTTACAAATAACAGAGTTAGCTAATTCGTTTGTAGAAACAGAGGCTTTACCTTAAATACAAATGATAAAGCAATGTTGAATTGCAAAACTACATGTTTAGTTGTCAGCTTTTCAATTTGATCACAACAACCAGAACTTCTGTGACTGTATCAAGCTAAAGCAATTTTCAGAAGCTTTTATGAATAGAAATTCTAATCGTTTAAGCATATTCAAGTTTATAAGAAAAATTCCATCGAAATCAACTTTGCATTTATCAACATTATAAATATGAAAATTTAATGTGTGTTGTTCACAATCAGTTAATCAGTGTTGTTACACAGGCGGCCTAGATTGCCTGTAATAATATTTATAAAAAATTCCGATATGTAAATTGCAGATGGCGCCTTAATCGTTTTGAAGCGCCATCTACAATTTTCATAGTGGAGTTTTTGTAAATATTATCACAGGCAATCTAGGACATTTGTGCAGCAAAATTGGTGTTAATCTCGCATTATTTAAGTTTCGCAATGATTTGAATTGATTTAGATTTTCAAATTCATTCTTTAAAAGCAGATTTTATTTGCGTAAAAATAACGGTTAAATGAAATTTGAAATTTAAAAAGGCGCAAAAAAATCGCGTAGTCGCAAAAAATTTTTGTTTACAATTTTTAATATGGAAATTTTAATTCGTAATTTCCCAAATAATGCAATAAGTGACAGCTTTCTAACTAAGTGATAAGCCAGTAACTCGATAGCATAAATCAAACACAAAAAACCGTAAGTCGCTAGCTATTATAGTTTTCGAGATCTCGCGCCTCACC
>JACWBX010002437.1:1744-13329 GCA_014622435.1 Polypedilum pembai | reverse complement strand
TTTCGCGATTCAAAAAATAAAATTAAACATTTTTCAACCAGCAACTAGTCGCAATGTAGTCGTGTAGCCGTCACAAAGCCGCTTTGATGACTATTTCAAATCTATCACACGACTTTTGCAGCAATCAATTTTTGACCGTCTCATGACTGCCGTATGACCAACATAAAGCAGACGCTAAGGCCCGCTTTCACGGGGCTCCGTGTCCATGGCTAGGCAGTCGTGCGACCGTCGTACAATTGTCGTAGTCGCGCTGTGCTGCTCGGGAGTCTTTAAAATCTTTTAAAACAAAAAAATTTAATTTAAGAAATTTTTATTTAATTTTACATTAATAAAAAGATAACAATGACAGTGATTGAAAGAAGTTTGTTCGAAAAATTCTTTCTTAAGCTTGAAAGTGTCTTATCTCTTCTATAATAATAAACTCAGATAAGTTAACATCATTAAAAACTCAAAAAATATTCAATGAAAAGTTGTTCAAATCGTGATATTGTTCTTGTCACGTAATTTATACAAAACTTAATCTAAAGCAGTGGTAACCAACCTTTTTTGAGTCACGACACACTTCGACAAAAAAATTTTTTCGCGGCACACCAAAAATAAAAACTAAAAAAAATTAATGAAAAATTTAATAATTTCTCCTTGATATTTTAAGTTCAAGAAAAAAACGAGAGTTGATTTGTTACTTTCATTTGTTCTTCGCGGCACCCTTAGACTTTCGGTGCACAGGTTGGACACCACTGATCTAAAGTATTTAACATAAACGTGACGTAATTTCAATCACATTTTCTCATTGTCGAAGAGTTCTTCTTCTTGCAACTCATACACACACAAAACTAATTTCAATCTGTCTTTATGAACTTCACACTTTTTTACTCTTGAGACTGTAATGGAATGAACAAGCATAAAATATTTTTTCAATATTTATGATTTCTTATGAGAAAATTTTTTATTTGTTTACCAAATAATTGAATTATTCTCTCGACAAAAATGAAGAAGCTAACGAACTATTTTAATTAGATGATACAATTTCAATTCAGGTTATTAATAAAAGATGAAGAATTAAAGTAGCTATGGGAGCTAATATGAAAAAAACTTCTTCAACTAAATATAAAGAACACAAAGAAAAGCAACTGAGAATATTTCTCATAATTCTTTTGCCATCATACATAATTCAATACGATTCAATTTGTTTCTTTTTCTTCAAATCATAGTATTAATGTCATTAATGAGGCTGAGTAATTCAATTTGTATGATATTTATTTTTTAAATATCACAATTGTATCCAAAATAGAATTTCTCTATACACCAATAAATTTCGTTTAGCTTAAATCCCTTACAGCTGATAAATATTAATTTAAAATTTATTTAATATCGTTTTATTAAATTCACAGACATCCCTGCGGACGCAATTTTAGAATTATTTGGTGTCACATTTTTCGATTACTGCCAGGACTCAGGATATGATAAAATTCTACAGGTGTTGGGAAGTTGTACAAGAGATTTTCTTCAGGTAAATGTTCATAAATACTAATTTAATACTGTACTTGACACATGAATGTTTAACATAGAAATTTTGTTCAGTGGAACAAATCACTGAACAGTTTTTAAAGGAGATAGAACAGAAAGAAATGCTCTTCATAAAAATTTAATCTCAGTAATACTCATAAATGATGATTTTATATTTGCAATGTAATCATGCTGACTCATTGCAAAATTGTCTCACTTTCTCTGTTTTTCATTTTATTACCATCATATCTTCACCAGTTTTTTCGCATGTATCTAGCAATGAAACGTGACTTGGTTTGGACAGTGGCATAAAAATCATCCCAAAGAGAGGTCAAATAAAATTTCTCTCACACGCTTTATTGTATGTGTCTACAAGTTGTATCTCTTAATGTGATTTGTCTGCAATTGTTTAAAATTTCATTTGTCAACTGAACTTGAACGCTTTTCTAAATTTAATTAGAAAAATGGCCTTTTCTCTGTTCATTTTCATCTTAATTGCTAAATTTTGTACACACATGTACACAATAGTTTGCAATTTATTTATCATCACCCTCACGTTTTACTATATTATCTAATCAAACTGAGGTGAAAATTCCTAGGTCAGAATTTAAATTTTTTTCTTATTTTCCTCTCACATCATTCCATTTCAGAATCTTGATGCTCTTCATGATCATCTAGGCCTTCTTTATCCCGGTATGAGAGCACCGTCATTTCGATGCACAGAAGAGCCTGACGGGTCGCTTGTGCTTCATTATTATTCGGACCGTGGTGGCCTCGAGTACATTGTCATCGGAATCGTGAAGGTAAGTACAATGTGTTGTATGATGAAAGCCATTATAAAGACGCTCTCTCACTGCAGGCTGTCGCATCAAAGCTACATGGCGTTGAGGTTGATATAAAAATAATTAAACGCAAAGGGGATCCAATTATGACAGCAACTCGTAATGCTGAAAATAACTATACGCCTGGAGACAGTAAGACTCGATGCAACATCACAAATAAATATGACTCTAACAATATCAACGAGAATGGCGAGATACGATGTGAACAGAGTAAGTTAGTTGCGATTTTTATACACGAGAAAGTTGGTTAATGAACCATAGCTAGTTTTTTTATTACAAAAATTAATGAGGCCACAAACTTTAATTTTTAAAACTAAAATTGTTATAAAAAGCTATGAAAAATTCACAAAATGACATCCCATCATGAACCATTCTTACTATATTTTAAATTGAATTTCAACAAATTTATTTTTATTTTTTTTTCTAAAAATGCCTTTTCAATCTTGTAGCGTTTTTTAAAAACGATACAAAAACAAAAAAAGTTGCAAATGGTAATCTCAAATGTCCTCACAATAACAATAATGGCAATGATCCTCAAATGCTAGAAACAACAGCAGATCACATTCAATTTTTAATCACTGAAGTGGGTCCAAAAACACCAAAATATACGAAAACGGCAAGCAATGATAATGATGGTTTAAATGAAAAAGAATTGTTTGATGATTTTGAACTGGTAGCTGAGGAGCCATTAGTTTCTCCACAAATCTTCTGTCAAGTTTTTCCATTTCATCTCATGTTCAACCGACAGTTGAAAATAGTGCAAGCGGGCAAATCAGTTTCACGCGTAATACCAAAAATAAATGAAGACAATTGCAATTTGTTAGATATTCTCGAAGCCATTCGACCACATATTGAACTATCATTTCAATCCATTCTCGCTCATATCAGCACAATTTATGTACTAAAAACGAAGGCAGGTATGATGCTCGAGCCAGACATGTTTATGAGACTAAAGGTAAATGTTGAAGGGAAAATCAGCTTATGTGTAATTAACTGGTAATTTTTCTCAATAGGGTCAAATGATGTACATTGAGGAAACCGATCTGATAATGTTCCAGTGCTATCCAAGTGTAATGAATCTGGACGACTTGACAAAGTAAGTGAAAATACAAATGATACAACACAAACATGTGAAGTCGCACGTACACACGAAACGCTGCCAATTTTACGGCATTTCTATGTTTTCCTTTCAATGGCAATATTACATTACATTAAACCGCCCTGTGCTTACGAAAATTAATTACAATCGAGTAAATACTCTGTAATAGCAAAAGAAAATGTTGGGCAAAGAATATTACATGTTAACTCTACATGAGTAAAACAAATTTCATCTGAAATGAGAAAATAATGCAATTAAAATAATTAGCGCCTAAGTGTATGTGTATTTTGCCTTCCGTCTCCTCAAGAATAATTACTTTTTTGCAAGGAGTAGATTCAATTAATTAATAGAAACTCATTAAACATATTTTAGGCTCATGATGGATAAAGAGATAAAGAAAGAGATTCAAATTAAGTGATTTATTGTGATAAATGCTAGTGCTTAAATGAGCAAAATTTAGATTAAATCAAAATTAATTATTAACTCATAAAATTTTTAAGTGTCTTAAGTTGTTTATTATTTTTGAAAAATGAATTAGTGAAGCTTTATAACAAAAAGCTTTTTTAATTTACAAAACGGATGCTTCAAAATTTCCTATATTAAAAAACATCCGCTTAAAGTTTCATTTTCATCTTCTTCAATTTTCATTTTATGTTTATTCTTCATTTCTCTACAACATAATAAACAAACAAATATTCTTTTATGTAACTAACATTTATTTTAATATCTTAAAATAATTTATTCATAATAGTTTAACATCTATTTAATTTCTTCTTTGTTTATATCCTCTTTTAATCGTTCTTTCATTAAGAATCAACTAAAGACGGAGAATTAAGTTAGATATATGTTTATAAATGATAAAGAGACTGAGATAAAACTTTATTAGTGGCATAGGAAGAAAGAAAAAGTCATGAAAGGAAAGTAAAGTAATTCAATTAACTTAACGACCAGTCTTTAGTCTCACAAAGTAACAAAGCATTTCCGCTAGGAAAGTGTAAACGATTCTTACAAAAGAATTTACCTTAATGATTCTGCTGTTTTTACCTTAAGAGTAATCAAATTAAATATTTTTTTCCAGAAAGGGTTTGTGCATATCCGACGTTCCATTGCATGATGCAACTCGTGATCTTGTTTTATTATCTGAACATTTTGAAGCCGAGTACAAATTGACGCGAAATCTTGAAATTCTTACTGATAAATTGCAACAAACTTATCGTGAACTTGAAAGCGAAAAAAAAATGACAGACGTTTTACTCTATTCAGTTTTGCCGAAATCAGTTGCAAATGAACTTCGTCATCAAAGACCTGTTGCACCCAAACGTTACGATTGTGTAACCTTACTCTTCTCTGGTATTGTTGGATTCAGCCAATATTGTGCCGCAAATACAAGCACTGAAGGCGCAATGAAAATTGTAAAAATGCTCAATGAGCTCTACACGACATTTGACTCCTTGACGGATTCATATCCCAATATTTACAAAGTACGCAAAAAATTTCGCAAAATAATAATATATGTCGTACACGAACATGCTTGAGAATTTGATTATAACTTTTTCTATCCTTTTCACATTATTCAACAGGTTGAAACCGTAGGTGATAAATATATGGCCGTTTCAGGTTTGCCGGATGAATGTGAAAACCACGCTGTCTCGATTGCGCGTCTAGCACTTGACATGATTGATAAAGCTGTGAGCGTCAAAATGGGAAACCAACCAATTGTGAGTATGAAATATTGAGTGGGTATAGAGAATAAATTAATTCGATAATTTTAATTCGTTTACAGCAAGTTACTGTTGGCATTCATTCTGGTGAGGTGGTTACGGGAGTTATCGGACATCGAATGCCAAGGTATTTAAATCAATAGTAAAAGTTTTATTAATACTATTAATTATTAAATATTCTCAGATTTTGTTTATTTGGAAATTCAGTAAATTTGACCAGTCGTACAGAAACAACAGGAATTAAAGGCAAAATTAATGTTAGTGAGGAAACATACAAGTAAGTTCACTACTCATATATAATTTATCGAGTTTATTCTTATTTGATTTAAGCTACATATTAATATAATAAATAAAATGATTGCTCTCCCATGACATTGGTAAATAATTTGATTTTGTAAATTGCTCTCTTTCTCTCTTTCATTCTTATCAATTCTAAGACCTCTTGATTTGTATACAATAAACAATTTTCTCTCACTTCTCAACCTCAATCACAATTGAAATCTGTCTAATATCTTCGTGTTCTTTCCTAAATCATTAATGATGTTTACAGAACGATTGAATGAATTTGCTTAAGACTAAAAAAGCAATAAATAAATTTATTTTAGATAAACATCGAATTTCCATTTTTCTTCATTGGAAATTTTTGTTTCTCAAAATTCTCGACATTTTCTAATTCAATGAACTGTGGTTGAGCTCTTATTAAATTCAATAAAAGTTAACATCTCGAGGATGTTTGAAGCTAATCGTTCAGATTTTTAATATTTATCAAGAAATCAAGGGATAATTGACTTTTCAAAAAACATTAACATCAAAAGACATTTTGATCTATTTTAATTTCAATTTATTGCCATTAGATTGCTTTGTGATGAGGTGAACCATGATCCGACAATGCATCTTGAATATCGAGGACCAGTAATGATGAAAGGAAAGCCTGAACCAATGAAATGCTGGCTGCTTTCAAGAAAATTAATCGAGACAAATCAGGAACAAATAAAGCCACAGCAACAAGTGACGCCCGTATAGTCAAAAACCAAATATCTGATTCAATATTTCGAAAATTTCAGCAGAATGAGTGAAGATGAAAAAGTCTATCACTTGAATAATGGCGAAGACTTGAAATATTGAATCAGATATTTGAGAACAATAAAATCTTGATAGAGAAATTCTACATATATGATGTATTAATATTGCTATGTGACATCGATTGCATTCACTGTCGTATTATAAGCTATATCAAAATGTTTAAACGCAATATTGATGATTTTTGAGAACTACAATATGAGATTAAAAAGAATAGACTTACTTGGAAAATATAAAAGCTTATAATTCTGAATACTAATAGTAAAACACAAAAGCACAAAAAACTGACAAACAGTGTAGATTTTATAACAAAAAAATGTCAAGACCGAAATCGTTTTAAAATTTAGTTACAACTAACTATAATTCAACTAAATTTGGTCAATAAGTGTTTTGCTTTTTATTCGAATAAAAATTGGTTGAATTGAAGTTATTCGTAACATTGAAGTTCGAATCGGAGTCTGGAAAAAAAGCAAACAATAGATTTTGTGCTTTGAAGATCTGCAATTAAATTATGCATTTCAATTTATTTAAACAAAAATCTCTTTTATTGTAATTCTTTTCTTCTGCTTTAAGATCTTCGTCCAATTAGTTCTTTGGAACTAAAATCAAACTTTCCAGCTGAATAGCAAGAAAAATTAGTTTTTAAGCTCTGGTAAATTTCTATTGTATGCATAAGAAACAAAAAGTTCCAGTCACTTTCTTTAGATTTCACTCATCAAGACAAGAGTTTTATATTAGCAGGAGGATAAACACAGTGGCGAAAGTGGCCAAGGTGGCAAATTTTTCGCCACTTTTTTAAAAATTATTATTTTTCATTTTCAAACTTGAAGTCGTAATTTCAAATCTTGATATGATTTTCTATTTTTCTCAAATTAAATTTTTACGATTTTCTGCTACTTTTTTGTACGAAATCATTATTCATAATGTTTATTCTTCATAAGTAACTATATGAAGAAATGTTAAAAACCTCTTTAAAATTGTATGGCAATTAAAAAAGTTTTGTAGAGGTAAATAAATTTTTAATAAAGTGGCGAATTTTTCACCACCGTAGTTATTCCCCTGTAAAATGCAATAAAAAGTCAAACAACAATTTTAATATGTAAAAAAAAGGAATTTCTTCTGTTTTTTTCATCCTTCTTTTCATAAAAAAATCTTTTCTCGAATGAAAATGTAGGAAATGATGTGAAATTAAAAATGTTCCAATTTTTTAGATAGAAGAGTATTTTCAGATACGAGTTAGAATTTCAAATGCATTTAAAAAGCTTTGGATAAAAAAGTTTAAAATTTAAAAATATCTTGTACCATCAAAATTTCAACTCCTATCAAACTACAAATCTAAGCTTTAAAACCATGTGTTTCTTTTATAGTCAAAATCAAAATTATATAAATAAGTATATGGAAGATTCTATAAAAATTAGAAAAAGAGACAGATCTTCATAGACGAATAAAAAAATTAGAAAATATTAAAAATATTCGCATATAATAAGAAAACAAAATATTGCCATGTAATGGAAAGTCCTAAATAGTAAAAAAAAATAGTCGCTTCTCAGAAACAAAAGTTATTACATATGAAATAGAGAAAATAATTAATAAAAAAGTTTTGTTGAAAAAAATTACTTAAATATCTTTCAAGTTATTCTTTCTAAAATATAGCAAATATCATCAAAATAGTAGAAAAATTTCTATTCATGAAATAATTTGGTTGTTTTTCGAATCTATCCTAAAGAAAACCATACTTCAGAAACCTTTTTTACAGAGTGCTTTAATTAAACTTCAAAACGATACCCCAAAAAGCAAGTAAAACAATCTACTCAATTCAGTTGCTATAGATTCAGTTCTTTAGACAGAGAAAAACTCATTCTCATCCATCACATTACATATCATCATAAATTTTCACATAAAAAAATCCGAATTCCATCAAGAAAAGCTGTTATATGATACTTGAGACTGAACCGAGCACACAAAGTGATAAAAGGAGCAAAAAACGAGAGTTTTAAGTTATTGTACATGTTATAGCATTTTTTATCTCATTGTCATAACAATTTTGTATTTTGTCGGCATTGTGATGAGATGCAGTTTAGTGAACAGAATGTAACAACTTGATCATATACAACAAGCTAATATTCGACAGAAATGTCATTTTATGTCAACACGGAGAGTTTATGAAAAGAGCAGTGTTTATTTCAGGCTTGCTTTGCTAAAAATTCCATGAAAACAACAATCTATTTTAAATTGAATTATGAACTGTTAATGATTTTATTGGAAAATTAGTTCATCTATAAATAATAATGTTTATGTAAATAATAATTAATAATAAATATTGTTTAAAAAGATATTGAAAACTTTTAAAGTTGCAGACATTTTCAGACAAAATAAAATTTGCAAATTCATTTACATCACATTGGTTTCATAAATTAATTTCTGGCTCTCATCTCAGCGTAATAAAAGCTTGCAATAAAAACAAAATGAATTGTTATCTCTGGTCTCAGTCGGTATGAGAAATATAGATGTATTTTTATGGCCGCCACAGGATGTAAAATGAATGAATGAGATTTGAGTTAGTTGGCGGAGATGCTTCGCATGTAATATCATAAGGTAAACGAAGCACACATTTATATAATTTATTGATGTGAATGGAAAAATGCCAGCATAATAAAAATAAAATAAATGAGCATACAAAAATGAATCATTTAGAATCTTTCATTAATTTGATTTTTTCCTATACTCAAAAACTTTTTAAACCTTTTTCTATATCAAAACATAAAATTAGAAATTTTTCATAAGTTTTTTTTTTTAAGTTTTCAGACCTTTTTTTACTATCTATATTTCTATACCATTATGTTTTCATCAAAAAACAATGACCTCACAATGAAGACATGATTCTTGATCTGATTTTGCTGACAAGAGGAATTTGGATAAAGTGTCATATATTTGATTTTATTGATGGTCAAATACATTCAAAATGTTGCACATCAACGTGATCTTAAAACTTATTTGATGTTTATGTCACAATTCATAAGATCAACAATGATACATGACTTTATTTTCGCCTGTGGCTGCTTTTTCAAAGCATGAACCACAAATTGTTCACTCCTCACACTTAAAGCTTTATTGATATGAGACTCATGCGAAATTTAGATTCATGAGTGTCAACGTCAATCCATAATCAGAGTCGAGTCTCGATACAATCTCACTTCTTCTGATTCTTATTTAAAAAAGCTTTCATGGTTCACTAATTTCAAAATTCTTTTATACTATTTACCTTAATAATTGATTTTGTGAAGTGTAAGTTTCGAAATTGTTTATCTAAAGATGACACCCTTAAAAACCCTCTTTAATTTTACTCTTCTCCTTTTAAGATATTCAATATGTTGAAAATAAAAAGGTACATGATAGAGATCAATCTTTTATTACTTGAAAATGTCACAACAAACTCATTTAAACAGAGATGTTTTATCGTTAAGGTAAAGTAGAAATATATTTATTTTAAATAGAAACACAATTTTAAATAAAGTTTATTTAGGCAAATTTGCCAAGTCCAAATTCAAAAAAAATTGTAAACAAGACAAAATGAACAGTAAAGCTTATATATTGATTAGTTTATTGACGAATTGATTGACTTGTTGTTTTACTGTCAGAATATTTTATCGAGAGAAGCATAAAAAATTCTAGTAACTTAAACAAACCATGAAAATAAAAATATGTAATTTTAAAAAATAAATTGATAAATAAAGTGGACAAGTTATCGAATGTATTGGAAATACCTTTAAAAAGTGAAATCTAATAATCTTATTGTAATCATAGCATTTAGTATTTAATTCAACTCACTTTCAGCTCGTATATATTAGAAACAAATTTTCAAAAAAAATTATTTTCACTCACTATATTGAAACTTTCATTCTTCAAACATTCTTTTCCATACTTTTTTCAGTCATGAGATTTATATGATTTCTTCAGCATACGGCTTGAGACCATATGCACTCTCAATATTGTTTCACTATTTTCTAACTTCTGAAACTTTCCACACATCATATGAGAAAATAGTCACGAATCATATGAAAAACTTTATTTCTATGTTGATTTTGGTTATATATTTTATTTCCCTCGTGACCAAGTATAAATATAAGTATATCGATAATACGAAACATGCCAATCAACCGTTTGATTTCCTATAAAAATATAAGAGCACACACAATCTGTGATGATGCATTAATGAAATTGATAGAAAAAGTTTTAAGAGAGTAGCAATAAAGTTGAAATTGTTTTGCAAAAGACACTTAAGCAATTGTTAAATTGTCTCTTTTTTAGTTCCTTTCACATCATATCTAAACATACAATCTTATAAAAAAGACTTGTCTATTATGTAAGATTGTTAGCAATTTCCTCTTCACAAATAAATGAAAAATAATTTTATTTGAAAGAAAATCAGTTTTGGCATACTTTTCTATATAAAATGCTGTTAACTTCGACGATATTAAATATCGTCTTTAAAACTTTGCAAACTACAACAGCTAAAGAATTGTTTTTTAAGATTTGTTGCTGCTAAAAGTTTTAAAATTCAAAAAATAAATCGTCATAAATTTGTTCATATTAACGGTTCTATTGGTTAGTGGCTTGACTAAAATGCAAATCTAATCAAATATCATTGTTGAAATACATTAATAGAAAATCAGTAATATTAACCGTCAGAGACGTGTTAGGAGCGCATTTTCCCGTTGCAGATCAGTATTTTTTTTTTTACAAAACTCAGTGTTATTGACATAATCTCTTTGCTTTTCATAAAATTTTTATATGAATTTCAATCATCTTTTTAAAAAAAGCAAAAAATATTGCTTTGGTTTTGATTGTAGAGACATTTTTGTAAAAATTTTGCCTAATTTTTATCCAAAATATTAAGGAAGAATTCTCATTCTCGTTTTCGAGAATTCGAAAAAGCCTACGTACGAACTATTAAACACAATAAAGTGTACTCAAGTAAATTTATACAATAAAAAAATTTTTATATAAAAACAAGGTTTTTCATGCCAACTAAAAAAATGAAAATAATTTTTCTATCAATATTTCTTTCAAAGCTTCTCAGAACAGCAGCACTTATCTGGTAGCATTTATATCTTCAAAATGAAAACGTTGGGCGCATGTATCATAGGATTTGTAATTTTTCACATGTTTTTATCTCAGTTTGAAAACATCATACTTACATTTATTATTATTAACGAGTATGAAACTTTTGCTTTTTCATTTCATGGTTAAATTTGGAATAAATATTTGTTATAAGATATAAGTACAATATTTGCTCGCATTTAACGTTTTGTCGAACTTGGTTTTATATTGCAGAGC
>JACWBX010002434.1:10284-27401 GCA_014622435.1 Polypedilum pembai | reverse complement strand
ACTCATTAATTTTTGTAAGTTTATGTGTGATTAATAAATAAAATAATAAAGATTTTAACTAAACATGCATTTGAGTTTCAATAATACTGAAGAGAATTTTAATTTTCAGGAATCCCGAAAGCAATTTTTTACAATTTTAATAGTAAATTTTACCATCAATATAGTATTTTGTTTTACTATTTTTGTAGTAAAATTTACTATGTATATAGTAATTTTTTAAAAATTTTAACCTTATTATAATCATAGTAAAATTTTACAATTTTGTTGTAAGGTCTGAGCTTACAACAACGTTGTAAAATTTTCCATACAAATTTACTATGCGTTGTAAAAATTTTTCTTTGAGTGCACCAAAAAATATGATAATTGAGATGTTTTAGGTCCAAAATTTATCTAAGAAATTCGAAACTTTTTAATATCATAAAAATCTTATCAACATGCAAAATAAGTGTCAAAGTAGAAAATCACAAAAATTAAATAATGAAAAATGAGAACTTTAGGCATAGAATCAATATTTTTGACAAATATTGTAACCAAAGCATTTTAACTAATAGCAAATATTTTTCAACTGTTTTATTTTTTTCATTTCAAAATTTAATGTTTTTGCTAAGTTGCTTTAAACTTAAATGTATTGAGAAATAAAGAAGATTCAAGAGGTAAAACTTCCACTTTAGACCCCGTTAGAGAACTAAAGTGCATGTTAGCGCACATAAGACAAGTTCTTACTCTTTCAGTTTAAAACTCTTACAATTTTTCAACAGAATTTCGCAAATTCTTTGTATTTTATCATCAAAATCTGAACTGAAAATATTCAATGATTCACATTTATAACAGGAACTATTCACTGCATAAGAAATATTTTTTTTTTTATTATCGTCACGCTCATTCTCTACACATTCATATTTTATTAATCTTATCAATATCACGACAATCAATTTGTACTCAACAGCACAATCTACCTACATTCCCTTATCAACATTATTTGCTCACTTATCCAAAGCCGACAGTAAAAATATTAAATTTATGTTTTATTGTGTTGTGTTTTATCAACTCATGTCATTTTTGTAAGCTCTTTGTTGTGTTCAATTGTGGCGTCAGAAATTGTCAAACACAATCAATTGAGATTGTTAATTGTAACTAATAACAAATTATTCGACAGCTCGCGTTATCTTTTTGTTGGAAAACTTTTTGCAAATAATCGTCAAAATTGATAAAGAGCTTCAAATTTGTACTAACTGAATTCTACTTGTCCAAATAAGGGAGCTGTTGAAGAGACAATAATCATAAAAACCTCACAATTGGTTCCTTTCTAAGTAATCCTCAAATAAATGTTTATCTTCCTCACAACAAAGATTTTTGCAAGCAACAAGAAAAGAATCGCATAAAAATGTAAATGCACGAGACCCAAGTCATAATTTTTCATAAAATAAATGCTAGAGATAGCATGTGAATGAAGATAAAACTAGATTCATATGTAATGGCATCATAATAATCATAAACGTTCTTGCCGCAGTATTTTGTGGATTTTATTTGATGTTTTTTTCTTTTACTAAAAGAATTCAAAATATGAGGCTTGTTTTTAGAAATTACAAGTTATTCTTGTTTAATTTAAACCTCACCTAAATTTACCTACCATCGCAAATGTTCAAGCCGCATTTTTCATAAAGTAAAATTCTTAACAATAGCGCACACACAAGAACATAAAAAATAATTTTTTTTCTCTCGATTTATTGGACTCGATGGTAAACAAAAAAAACACATTACAATGTGTCGATAACAGTAAATAAACAGCAATACACAGAAGAGAAGAAATGAGCAACAATTGTTGATTGTACATATGTAGATGTAAAGGCAAAATCGTGTGGAACTTATTACGAGTCTATCATTATTTTTATTTTTTTGCTGCTGCTGTTTTCTCTTTCTTTTAACTTGCGTGTTAATTTTCTTTTTTTTTTCTCGTTGATCGCTTTTTATGATTTGATATGGAAGTGTGATGAATGGAAGTTCATGGTTAAGTGAAATGTGAATGATGAGAAGTCGTGAGAAATCATAGTTAGTTAGTTATGGAGCCTAATGACTGATGAAAATATTTAGAAAAATATTCAATAACTTTAAGATATAAGCAAAATTAGTAAGCCTTTAACAAAATTAAATTCTTCTCATTTCACTTAACAACAAGAAAGAATTTTATTCAACCAAACTTATGAATTCTCACAAACAACGTCATTCATTCATTTTTTTCATTCTCTTCGCAATTCTAAACTATTAATTGAGAAAGTGAAGCAATTGATGAAGATCAAGAAGAAGCAATGCACGAATTGAAATAAAGAACGTGTATTGAAAGAAGACAAACATGTAGGTCAGTGATACAAACAACCAAATACATTCTCATATTTTAAAAAAATTAACTGTAACTGCAGAGCGAAAAAAAATTATTGTTCCGGGCAAGCGAAAGTTGCATGACTGCAAATCACACTTGCAATTTTTGTCTTTGATTGTGTTGAGAGAAAGTGATGAAAAATTTGCAAATTTTGATCAATTTTTTCTTCTTCTTGAAACATCAGAAAAAAAGTAATGAAATTTTTTTTTATTTACAAAATCATGCAACAGAATGTGAGTTATTTTGGTTAAAGAAAAATATGATGAAAATTCTTATGGATCAAATTTTTTATGGCTTGTGTAAGAAAAAAATATTAATTTTTATGGTTTGAAAGTGCGTCATTTTGTGATGCTTTTAGATTCTTTTTATAGCTTTTCAATGAAGCAACTTGTAGGTGTGTTTTATAAATTATGTTGTGGTTTGAAAAATATTACTGGATAAATAAGGAAGTTATTTATTTATTTGAAAAATATTTCTGATAATGAGCTTAAATTTTTAAAAATAATTTCTATATATCTCAAATGTTTTTAATGATCTGAAATTTTTTAAAATTTTTCAAACGTATTTCATTGAATTTTACTATTTTATTCAAGAGAAATCAACTCTTGACAGTAAAATAAAATATTTGTATAAAACTAACAAACACTTTTTAATAATAATTTGTTGAATTTGTCGTTAAAGTTATTTCCCCTTTCTTTTATTTAAATTAAAAATTGTTTAATTTGTACTGCTAAAACTGACTTTTGCAGTTGATTTGGTGCAAAAAGACAATTTATACTATGGAGATGGACACTTAGAAAAACGTATTTGCCTATTATAGCTTATTTTTGTCTACTACTGTGCTGCAAAATGTTTAAAATTTAAAAATTCAATTTTATGAGCTTTAAAACATATTAGAATCATTAATGACATCATTATAAACTACGTTTGAGAGTTTACAACGAAGCGAAATCCTCACATTTTTTCGAGGAATATTTACATTTTCTCAATTAACTTTAAATTTGTTGTTAGTCAGATCATTTTAATTAACACACTTAAATAATGAGATAAGAAAGAAAATTGATTAAATAAATTTATTACGTCACATGTGACATAAAACTTTCTTTGCCAATTTTACCTAAATTTTTTTTATCATTTGCCAAAGTGTCCTTCCCCTTGCTGTAAAATATAAGAATGAACTATTCATATAATTTCTACATAGTTCTTTAATTTTGATCTTGAAAATCAAACTAGTAAAGCTACTAAAATATATACAATAGTCAAAATCTTCAAAGTAAATTTTACTTTTAAAATTCTGTTGATAATCATGAAGTTAACTTCAGTATACCATTTTCAAACATTTTATAATCGTTAATGTTTCATTTATAAATATTCAAAGGTACCAGTACCTTAGATTTTTTTAGTACCAGTACCTTTTAGGTACCGGTACATTTGAGGTACCAATACCTAAAAAATGGGTACCTTTTGGGTACCAGGTACTCGGTACTCAAAAAAAATTTCATCGGTTCAAATTTTTTCCATTCTTCCCGGTCTAAAAACTGTTTTTCGAAGAAATTTTAGCCGTTTTTTATATTTGAAAATTCATAACTTTTCAATAACTCATCAGAAAAATATGGTTGATATCTTGTTAGAAAGATAATTTTAAGGCCTTTTCAACAATGTATAACATGTAATATTTACTTTTAATCTATGGCCACCAGAACGACTTTTTAAAGTAAATATTACATGTTATACATTGTGCAAAAGGTCTTAAAATTATCTTTCTAACAAGGTATCAACCATATTTTTCTGATGAGTTATTGAAATGTTATGAATTTTCAAATATATAGACATAAGATAGATATGATTTTAAGGGCATAGAACCCAAGAAATTTAGTAGTTTTCAAAAAATTTATTTTTCTCGTTGTTTACAAGTAGAAATAAGATTAAAAACCTAATAAAATAACTTTTTCCAAAAATATAGATTTTTTGGTACCAAGTACCTAACAACTCTGCTTTTGAGTAAAATTTTCAATTCATACCAGTGTCTGCCAAATTATGAAAAATTTAAATATTGTAATTTTTAAATGACTTAATGCAGTTAAAAATTACACTGACAAGTGAGTAACTAAAAATAAGTTACGATTTTCATTTATATGCCTTTAGCAAAGTCATGTCAAATAGATAAGATAGATTAAAAATTGATTTACAGTATTTTGAATTAATATATAATAAATAAATAACTGCGTAGGTGTAGTGGTGGAATGTTCGCCTACCATGCCAAATAAACGAAAAGTTTTAATACATTTTTGATTAATCGAGAAAAAATTACATATGAAGTTGAAAAAATGAAAAAATTCAATCACTTTAAATTCTCAAATGAAAATAACAAAAACTTTTCTTCACCTTGATTTTAATTTCAAATTTTCCAACTAATTATTCCTTGTTGTAATTTTAACAAAAAGAAGATTTTAGAATGAAGCATATAAATTTTCTGCCAAAATCATCACAATTTCTAATTAATCTTTCTCACGCCTTCTTTCATTTTACGTCCTTTCTCATCCTTTTTGCAATTTGTCTTCTCTCGCACTCACTTGGAAGTAACAACAAATTAAACTTTGTCTTTGTAAAATTAGAAAATTGAAAAATTAATGTGAAGGAAAATGAGCGTCTTTTGGAGTCTTTCTTTTTCTTATTTTTAAGACACATGATTAAGTTGTGAAGTTTACTGCGTGCTAAATTACACATCAAATTTACGAGTCATTTAGCAATAATTTCTTATGTGTTCGTTGTTTGCCGTGTGCTGTGTATTTCATTATTTTAACAAAAAATGATGGAATATTGTTTGACATAAACTCAATACTTTTTATAATGAAACGCTTAAGGAAAATGTTGAAATATCATTTAATACTTTACCTTTGAAAATTTACTATGAAGAATATTTAAAAATAATAAAAAAAAGCGCGTTGAAGGATTGTAAAAAAGAAAAATTTTTTTTATGAACATTACAATACGCAATACGAGAAATGGAAATAAAAAAGAACTAAAATTCATACAAAAAGCTTTAATTTTGCTCTATTTGACGCTTTGAATGTTTCTCACACAAAAATTTTTTTTTTAATTAATAGTTTGAATAGTAACAATAAATCTAAGCCTGAAAACTCTCAAAAATTTTTGATATTAGTTTGATTTTTTTTTCATCTTTGCTAAATTTTTTTGATCCTAAATTTCGTAAATTAACCATATTTAGGCATATCTGGAAAGAGGAACTGTTTCAAAAATTCTAACAAAATAACAGATAAACTATCAAATTAACAAAAAATTTTCGTTAGTTTTATACAGAGATTTTGAGTTCCAATGGCTACTTTGATTTTACTATCAAGAGTTATAGCCCTTTGAAGCAGATATTAAATGAGAAAATCGCTTGTTTAATTATAAAAGTAAAGAAATTAAAATCGAGTCAAAAAATAATCATAGTAAGCGAACAGAGTTCTCAAGCCTTGTAGTAAATAATTAAACAAATGAAAATTTTGAATATTTATTATTTCAATTTTTGGATACATCAACTAAAATTAAAAATCATTGGAAAACTTCCACCTTAAAAATTATAAATTTTCAAAGACACCTTATACGAAAACATTAAATGAACTTTAACCCTAAAATATTTTTCTTTTTTATTTATCATTCATCATTGTCATCCACGTGTCCCAAGACTATCAAGCAGAAAAAGTAATTCTTTCTAGTTCAACGATGTCAAAAACAAAAGAAAAAAAATTGTTTCAAATTTTTCCACCTTACGCTTCTTTTCGATGTGTCGTCATTGAAAAAACAAAGCAAGAAGTGTATGAATTATGCATGATTACATCACATCAGATCTGTATATGTTTGTATGATAAATGAAAATTGTGAATTCTTTTTTTTTCCTTTGACATAACGTTGCTCCTTTTTTATTCTATTTTTATGAAAATATTTTATATTATTTTTACTTATGAGTGAGGGAAGAAAACAAAAAATAATGAAAATTCATATATCTACGTGTGTATGTGTGCTGCATGTCATGTGAGAGTGATTTACGTTTTGTAATTTTCATGTTCAATGACGTACGTAATGGAAGTGATATGGTGGTTCTCATGCACATTTTTGAGGTAAAGAAAAATTATGTGATGTACAAATTACGGCATAATTTTCTTTTCTTGCGCATAATTCTTCTTCCTTTCACTCTCACGTGCTTAATTCATTGCTCATGTGGATGTTATAGGCATCAATGGAATACAAATAAATTTATTTTTAAATATTAATTTTTTAAGAACAAAAAGAAATTTCTTAGCTGCTTTCAAAATTTTATATAATTAGAAATTCTTTAATTTTTAATTTACATTATTTAATTTATTTAATAATTTAAGTTTATTTATACTTTTAAATAAATGATGTGTGTGTGAAGTACGACAAAGACGGTAAAATTTTCCCTTCCGATTTTGCTGAAATTTTTCATAAATAAGTCGATAATTAAGTCGAATGAAATTGCATAAAAAGTTTTTACGTCGGCCATTGTTTTGACTGTCCAGAGGTTATTGATAGTGGATGATCTTTGGCGTACTTTACACACACATAAATGATTAGCAAAAAATGATAAAAAGATTTAACTTTATTTTGTTTTATTTTTCAAAATTAATTATATGCAAAAATATATGAACGAAATTAGTAAAAATTTTTATTGTTAAAGAGGAACCTCTGAAGCTTCTTAATCTAAAATTTTCTTCAAATGTATTATTATAGTTTAAAAACTATTAAAAAATTATTTAGAGAAGTTTTTAAATAATAGAAAATAGTTTTTTGCTTATAGTAGAATAAAATAGGAAAATTGGATGAATTCTTAAATTAAACTTTTAAATTTCTTATCATTTCCCAAAAATAATATAAAAGTTTTTGATTTACTTTAATTATGTCCAAATAATTTATAGAAGGGTTTGGCAGAGGTATGCGCATACTTCTTTTTCTTCTTATACGCATGTTAGTTAACCCTATTCTGAAGATGGTATTTAAATTCAGTGATTGAGCAGACAGTTTTGTAATTCATTGACATCTACATGATGACAAAATGTAATTTCTATAAAGAGCTGTACAAAATCAGTTTATAAAAAGTTTCGCTGGTTCAATAAAAAGTTTTCATTCATATCTCTTGAACTTTTCCTTAACCAACCCCTTCGCTATTTTTCTATAAAACTACCTAAAAGGGAATTCTTTAAAATATTCAAACATATAGAAAAAGGAAGTCTAAGTTTTTTTTACTTTGTGATATCACGAATAAACAAATTCATTATATTTTATAAATATTCAAGAAATGGAGCATGGCACGGTTATATCCCAAAATGACATTGAGGAAATGAAATATTTACATATGTTATGTCAAATATATATGTTAAATAAAAAAGGATGAAAAAATTTTTTTGTTACTATAAAATATGACAAAATTTTCATTGAAAAATTTTTAAAGTTGAAAATTATAAAAACATCAACGAAAAATATTTTCAATTGAAATTTCTCTCATGAGAAATTAAGGAAATACAACTAAAATAGACCCAAGCAGATAAATAAAATAAATAAATGAAAATAAATTTCAAAATAATCCCATACGACACAAAATAATCCTCAATTGACATTCAACATTTGTTTCGCACCATTTCACACTGTATCATTCAAATTCAATATCATTAATTCTCACATCATTCTCGATTTTTGTTTATAACTGAAATAAATTTTCTATTTATCATTAGTGGATCATTTCACAATTTGATATCGTTGAATAAATTCAAATAAATTTTTCTTTGAATTCTTGGATAAATTCATTTATATTGCGAAGTAAAGGCTTTCAATTTTAAATAAATTTGTTTTTTAGGAAAGTGAAAAATTGGTGAAAGTACTCAATTGCGGATTGGTGTACTTTAGCGCATTTTTGGCCCCCAGATCAGTGTTTGTTATAGATTACAAAATTATAAAATTCGTTTCTATTAAAAATGGTTCACCTTAAAAACAAATGATAAAGCAAAGTTGAGTTGCAAAACTACATGTTTAGTTGACAACTTTTCAATTTGATTGCAGCAAACAGAGTTTCTTTAAGTTTACCGAGTTAAAGCAAGATTTCAGAAGCTGTAATTTTAATGATTTAACCATATTCAGGTTTATAAAAAAAATATTTATCGCAATCAACGCTTCAAAAACGATTTTGGCGTCATCTACAATTTCAATAGCGGATTTTTTGTAAATATTATTACAGGCAATCACAGGCCGCCTGTGTAACAACATTGGTGTTAATCTCGCATTATTCAAGTTTGACAATGATTTAAATTGATTTGGACTTTCAAATTCATTCTTTAAAAGCAGATTTTATTTGCGCAAAAATAACGGTTAAATGAAATTTGAAATTTAAAAAAGGCGCGAAAAAAAATGCGTAGTTGCAAAAAATTTTTGTTTACAATTTTTAATTCGGAAATTTTAATTTGCAATTTCCCAAATAATGCAATAAGTGAGAGCTTTCTAACTGTAAATGCCGCCAATAGCTCGATAGCACAAATCAAACACAAAAAACCGCGAGTCTCTAGCTATTGTAGTTTTCGAGATCTCGCGCCTCAGCCGGGACACAGCCAGCCAGCCAGCCGAACAGCCAAAGTGAACATATAAGCTGCATTTTTTTTCCAAAAATGCGCTAAAAAAGATGATGAATGATAAATGAAGATTTAAATGAAATTTTTCTCATTTATGCAAAGAGCACAGCTCTTTATATCGGAAAAAAGAGTGATCATTGGAACTCAAAAATTTTGTATGAAACTACTAAACTGTTTTTGTTAATTTTTAAGGTTTTTCGATAGAATTGCTTTCTCATGCATAAGACTTAAAAAAAGATTAATTACTTGAATTTTATACACGTTTTAAGGTTGTAAATTAATGCAGTTCTTTAATAGTTCAAGGTAGTTTGATTTTTTTCCAACAATAAAAGTTGCTCAAGTTTTCTAAGACTCTTTTAAAATTTTAGTATATTTACATTTCTTGAATTCAAGAAATAAAGAATCAGCTTTTGATTGTAAAAATTTATCCTTAAAGATAGAGATTTTAACAAAAATATACATAACAAACTTTAGGAGTTCTCAGGTTTTGATTTTTTGAGTATTTTTTAAATTTGACACTGTTCAATACTTTGATTTATTTAAAATTACCATTTCATAAACAAATATAATTAATGCAAATATAACTTAATCTCGATTTAAGTTAGACTGTTATTCTGTCATGTTAAATTAACTCAGTACCAGAGTCCGAAATCGTTTGCGATTAACTAAAGTTGCAACTTAATTTTATTCGATTAAATATTTCAACCAAAAATCTACTAAAATTCAATTGACTAAAAATTTATTTAAATTGATATTTAGTTAAATTGAGTTATTTGCAACAAAAATGTCAAACAATTTCGGACTCTGCTCAGTACATTGAAAAAATTATTATGCGTTGCCAAAAATGTACTGAAGAATTTCAAACGACTATTTTTTTCAGTGGTATTTTAAACTATTTAATTATAAAACTTTTCCTTTATTGATCAAACTTACACAAATTATGCCTAAAAGTTTACTTGAATTCTATAAATTACCTAAAACATTTACTGTAGCTAATTTCTGATCTATAAAATTAAAATAATTTTTCTTCACAAGCAATATGTAAATGAAAATTTTTTTTTAAAAAAATTAACAATTTTAAATTTTCTGAATTCTCACAGAACTGCACATTTAATGCCAAATGATGATTTCAAAGAAACAGAAAATCCTCTTAAAATTTATTCAAACCATCATGAAATTATTTTTACATTGAATTTCAATTCATGCTTGAGCTTTCAATAAACATTCAATGCTTATCAATATGCAGCATTGACAGAAAAAAAACCAGCTTGTTCCTTAATGATGATGTTCTCATTGTTGCGTGTTTATTCATTCTCTCGGATTTATGTGGTACTTAAATTCCTTGTGTGGATGTATTGTGAGAGCAACAGCATCACGTTTCAATATTTATTCACAATTTATCTTGCTCAAGATGGAATGAGCACAAAAAAAGTGGGCGATAAGAGAGTCCCATGTTTCATTTCCGCTATTTAGAGAAATATTACTGGGAAATGTTGAGAGTTATAAATCTTATTTTTGTTACATCCTGCCTATCATGCGTTCTCTTTCTCCATCTCTGCCGGAGGTACTTTCAATGTCTTTTTAAACTGCCTCATATTGTGAACAAAAGGTGGTCATGAAGAAAAAAGTTATAAATTTTTTATTTTTGATCATTTTCATGGATGATTACTGCCAAATAACGTAAAAATTTTTTAGGGTTCGAAAAAATAAAGTTCTATACTTTTTTATAAAACATATTTTCAAAAGATTTAAAAGCAATTTAAACTTAAAAGTATTAAGCTTAAGTTTTATTTAAAAATAATTTTCCTTCTGTAATTGACACTTTTTACTTTCTGCATAAAAGTTTTTAAACATTCAAGCTTGTTAAGCTTTTTTATGAAGAATCAAGGTATTAAAAGTTTTTAAATATCAAAATTGATTTTGATTTCAGTCAAGAATGATATTTAATAAGATTTTCTCTAACAATTTGGCTATTTAAGCTTCATTTAATTCATTATAAATGATTTTTCGATGATTAAATTTATACATATTCTGATATATATGGATTAGAAATGCTCAAAGGTTAACTTTATACAAATAATTTTATTTTTACAATCCTTTCTTGTTTGTGAAATGAATTTTATTAAAATTTACAAAACCCTTTATGGTTTTGTGTTATATTATATTTGAACAACTTCATAGAATTTTCATATCCTAACAAACGCTTACATTAATAATTTTTAATAATAAAAAAAATAAAGCAGAGTTATAAACTCCCAAAATGGCTTAAATGCTTCACAGTTCTGACTCCAATAAGATTTCCAATTTCTTGGATTTTCGTTCATCACTGGTCAAAAAAGAAAATTTGTCATTCATTCAAGCGTGTTGATAAGATTGACTTCAAGTATAAATGTGATCTGAATCTTTCTTTTTCTCTTTTTTTCTATTGCGGTCAATTGTATCAGCAAATCCTCAAAATGATGATGATATTCATAGAGAGAGAGAAAGTTGAGTCAACTTAATGTCATCAAATATCAAACGAGCTTTTCATCTGTATGAAAGCAACAAAATAAGAGATGAGGATTACGTGGTCATGACTTTTTCATTTTATCTGCTCTCTGTTGCTTGAATTTAGATTGCGAATTTGGTTTTTTTGTGGTTTTTCTTTTATTCAAGATAAGGTACAACTTGTGTCAAAGCAACTTGAATTTTAAAAATCATAAATTTTCAACATTTTACCTTTTAACCTTCTGAGAAAACTTAAGCCAAAAAAAAAACAATTTAGTCAATTTCTAAGACATAAGATTAAGGACGAACAGTTGGAAATTTTCGTAACGATATTGCTTAAATTTGAATAAATTATCATCACAAGTGATTGACATTTTGATGATTTATTCACGTTTTTATAAGGATTTGATGTGATCTTTGATATTAAATTTATTTGGGAGGTAATTTCAAATCTGTGAATATAAATGTGCGCGTGTGAGGGTTAAAAAGTAGAGAATTAATAACAAATGAACGTAGAAAAGTGGAAAAGATGAAAATTTCATTTAGCTTTATGTTTTTCAATCAAAATCAACTGTTGATAGCAAAAAACAGAGTAACCATTAAAACTCAAAAATTTTATATGAAACTAACAAAGCTTTTTATTAATTTGCTAGTTTTTTTGTTATATTTTTTGAAAAAGTTCTTTCCCCTTAGTTTTTTCAACTTTAATTAAAAATTGTAGTCAACACTTTTGAAATTTCGACACATTTAAAATAAAAGAATTTAAAAGTTAAAGCTTTGAAGTTGTTGATTTTTTATAGCTTCATTGTGAAGCGTAGAGCATTATATGTGATTGCTCTAATTTCGAAGCTTATTCTGTCACACAACGAGTTATTCATTATTGTTACGATATAATAAGTGAAGACAGATGATGAGCTTGCAGAAATTTTGAATAATTTTTTTTATGGCTTCTTCTAATTGTGTAATAATAGGAAGTTTTTGAAGAATTATTTAAAATATTTTTTACATCAAAAAAGTCAATAAAAACTGAATCATAGCAAGAAAAACACAAAAATTTCCTCTTTTTAAAATTTAACTAACAAAGTTTGGAAAATTTCTAGATAAAACTTTATTAACAAAGAATTTAAGAAAATTTTCTCAATTCTTTCAATTTTACAGACACAACCAAATACAATCAGTCAGAACCCAAACATCAACACGAGTCAAACGAACACCAGCACGCAACAGAATCAGAACAATATTAATAGTATCATTACTAACAGTGCTGATGAGCCGCGTCGCAAGCGTCAAGATGCCTCCCGACCAAATCACATTCTGCTCTTTACTGTCATCAATCCAGTCTATCCAATCACAGTGGTAAGTTGAACTATAAAAATTCTATTTCGAAAATCACTGAGAAATTTTTTAATAGAAAAAGTTTTGTTTTAAAAATTAATTAGTTTGAAACTACACTCATTTTAGTCTTTCATACATCCTCACATTGGGGTAAAATTCAAACTTACATCGCTCATTAAAATTTATACTCAAAAAAGAAAAAGTTTTTATTTTGCAGCTTTTTTAAGCTTTCACATGCATTTTACATGACGAAACCTTTTAAAAACTTTTATGAGAGCTTTTATGTATAAAAACTTTGCTTGGGTTTATTTGAAGATAAATTATATCAAAAAGGAAGGAAGTCAAAGAATTTTTTTGTAAAAAATTTTATTTCTGATGAAGTAAATAAACATTTATTTCTTTTAAAAATTTTTCTTTTTAACCAATTATTAATATATACCATTAAGAAAATTTATAGCCATGAATTAAAGTAATTAGGCGCATTTTTAGCGTAACATATTTTTATACTGAAGCATTTCTGAAAAATAATCGTAAAAGTAAATTAATTTCAATAACCAGTGTTGTAAAAGTACGTGCATTCTTTACTTATTTTTCCTGTAAGTGATGTATTTTTTTTCTTTTTCATATGAAAAGTAAGCAAGTATGTATGTACTTTTACACAGAGTCGTTATATAGACGTATCTATATGCGTCTATATAGATCTATACATAAACCTTCGTTTATATAGACTTAGACATTTATGCATAACAACTCTGCTTTTAAAGCCCTATCAGTAACAGTTCTTGTTATTTAGCATTTTATCTTTTGATATTAAAATTGTTGAACTCAAAAATTGTTTAGAAATCATTAAAATTTCAATGAATTGTCGTCAGTTTCCAAGAAAGAAAAATGATATGAACCGCGAGAAAAATATTCAAATGAGCTGTGTAATAAATTTTGACTCTTTAATTTATCGCAAATCTTTAAAAATTGACGATCACCGAGGTAAAAACATAAAAATTTTATCTACAGATATATGAAAAATATTTATTAGTTATCAAATTTTATTTCTGAAATATTTATGAAATTTGTTAAAGTTATGTGCCAAAACTTTACTTTAAAAGTCCTTTTCATTCTTGCATAACTGCACAAGAAATAAAAAAGTTTGTGTAAATAGTCCCTCATTACCACTTTTCACAATCGCGTCAATTCACAAAGTATTTTCGCATTCTGATTTATATATATAGAGCATAATAAGCGAGGGTTGTAATGAATAAGGTGCACACCGAGCGAGTAAGCGAGAAAATGAAAAAAATCTAATTAATTTATTCACTTTCATAGCGAATGGAATGAGAGCGAAAGCTTGAATTGCATTACTTTGTTGCTGCTTATTATCGTCCTGACACTTGTAATCCCCATGCAATTAATTTTGCTCTCATTTCTGTTAACTATAGTTGTTAGAGCAGGGCGTAAGGACAAAATTATTTTCAAAAATTGTAAAAAATTGTAATTTTTTTGATTATAATATCGAATTTAAACTGAAATCAAAAAGTTTGACTTAAAATTTGAATTTTCAAATAGTAATCTAAAAAGCAAGGAATTAGAACTCTTGAAAACAAAGAAACCATTGAAACTTAAAAAATTTGTATGAAACTAGCAAAATTTTTTGTTATTTTGTTAGATTTTTTAAAAGAGTTCTTCCCTCTTGCTAAAAAGTTATTATTGAAATCCCTGACCTATTCACTTACAATCATAATTCAATATTCTATTATCATGCACTTATTTTAATTCCTTTAACTTCTTCTCGAATCATTTTCTTCACTTTTATATCTCCTTCTCTCACATTTTCCATTTATTTCTTCTTCTTTCCTTCGTGTATCTGATATGAATTTCCAATGAGCGCCACTTACTGTGATGAATATGAATTTGTTGCTTTTCTCCTGCTGCTGATGCTGAAAAAGCTCTTGAGAGTAAACAACATTTAAAATATACAAAAATGGAAATTTCACTCTTATTTTAATTCATTTTCTTATAAGTTAAACCATGAATATGTAGATTGGATTGAAATGTGCGATTTAAATTGAGAAAATGTGTAATTTTTATTTTGTTTACTTTTTAACAAAATGAGTGAAAATTTTAATATGAGAAAATGACAAAAATTTTATTCAATTAATTTTAAATGCAGAAAACTTTTTGTTCATCATTTACTACATATTGTGCAATTGAAAAGCTTTTCTAGTATTCTCATATCTTTTTATTAAAAATGAACAAAAAGAAGCAAACGTAAAGAGCTATGAAAAATGCAAGCGTTTAAGCGAATAAAATTTAAAGTGCGACGCGATGTTGAAAATTCTTTTCATAGGAAAAGGAGATAAATGGAATTTTTCATGTTGATGTATGTATGTGAAATTGTGACAATGAAGTACATTTATCCTTGAGTACTTTTATGTTATATAAAGTGAGAATGTGACATTTTTAGTGTAAATTGTTTTCTTTTATTTACATTTAAAAATTTTTTAGTTTATAAAAAACTTTTGTATATTTGTATTTTATAATGTCAAAATTATTAATAAAGATTATAAATTTTAAAAATAAAATTTTCATATTTTGTTTAAATTGCAATAAAAAAATACTTAGAAAATTTTATGATCCAAAATTTAATATTTTTGGTTTCATTATCACATAAAAGTTAAAAACATAACAAGATGAATAAAAAAATTTTAAATTTACGAAAAGTTAAGATATAGTTAGCTCTGAAAGATGTCAATTGTATTGTAGTATTAAACAACAAAACAGTTTTCCATTATCAAAAATTTTATCAAAATAAAAAATCTTAAAAACCTAATCAAATTTTGAAAATTTTTAATACCTTTGTAAAACTAAATGATTTTTTAACTTTTTTTGAAAAGATTTTAGCATTATACAGATAAAAGGAAGAATTGTGGAAATAACTTTCTTCTTCTTTTTGTTTTACAACTGTAAAAGTGGATAATAAGAAAAAAATATGTAAATAATTCTTCTTCTTCTTCTTATCTGTATAATGCCGAACTTAAGTTTTTAATTGATTAGAAAAAGAAACTATTTTGATTTGTAGCGGGTCGAAATGTAAGTCATAAAAATGAATCACAAAAATATGATTCACTTGCTATTACTGCTGGCCCGCTATAGATTTTTTAATTCATTTTTTGAAGTAATTTTCCGTAAAAGTTTTAAAAATATTCAAATGAAGCATTTTAAATTAAATTTCTAATTATTGAGAGAAAATTTCCATAAGGTTTTACGTTCTTCAAGTTTTGATTATATAAAAAACTTATTCATTTAAATATGTGAAAAAATTTTTGCAAACAAAAGAAAATTAACCTAGACTCCTTTAAAATTTCTTTCTCGTTCTTTCTTTATCATTCAAGATAGAAAACTTTTTTTTCTCTCTCTCAGTTATAGTATCTTCAAAATGACGTCAATACAGCGCAAACGCATTGAACATAAAAGAAAAATATTGCAGGATGAAAGAATTTTTATTTTTATTAATTTTTCTCTTTCACTCATGTTGTCGTCTCATTTCAATGGGTCATTATATACTCATGTCATGACAAGCAACTTTTTTTCTCTCTCTCTCTTACTCTTCATAAAATGCTACTGAAAAAAAAGTAATAAATGTTATAAAAAAAATGCTAGGAAAAATGAATGATTGCAATGAGTATGCAATTTTGGTTATACAAAAGTTTTAAATTTTTTACAGAATTTGAAAACTTTTAAAAAATTTTAGTTTGTCAATTTTTCATTCTTGAAAAAGGTGTGAAAAATATTACTTGCAACTTTTTCATTCTGAAATATTTAAGCTGAGATTTTAAAAAAATGAAATTATCATCAATGATTTTCACAAAAAATTTTCATTTAATTTATTTCGTAAATCAATGATTTCGTTGTCAATGCTTGAAGAATGATTTCATTAAAATTCAAAGAGAAAATAATAAAATTTAATTTAACCTCAAAACATGGAAGTATCAATGGTCAATAATTTACAATATATGTCCGGAAAACTTTTACCATATATCTCATTTTTTTTGTGCTCGCTTCATTATTCTGTTTTTCCGGACTTTTACTTACCACATCAATCTATCTGTATAAATGCACTTTCTGCATTTGCCATTTAACGAGATAGTGGATGATAGACATAAATATGGGAACAATTGTGGTAGGAGATGAATGCATCAAATTTCAATTCGATACGGTTGTTGCTTTTAAGTGAAATAGAAATAACAGCGAGAGAACAGCAGTGCTTGAAATTTAATGAAAAT
>JACWBX010002432.1:21293-31861 GCA_014622435.1 Polypedilum pembai | reverse complement strand
CTTTCAACAGTTGAATGTTTGCATGAACAAACGAAGTAATACACGGAAAAAAAACTTTTTAACATAAAAGTGTGGCATAAAGTTGGATTAAAGCGACTAAAAAAGTTTTATAAGACTCAAAAAGTATGTATGGAAAAAATTTAGGAGTGTCATAAAGTACACTTTTATGCCTCATAAATAGCTTTATTAGATTCAACTTTATGCCAGTTAAAAAGTTATTCTCTCTGTGTGCACTAAGTTTCTGTTCCTATCAACTGCCGAGTGAATTTATCAGTATAAAAACTGAAATTTCTTGAATTTGAGCAAATATTTTTCTGAAACAAAAATAAAACTATTTTCAAAAACTAATTAACTAAATCTAACTAATTAGAACAAAAACTTAGCACTACAATTTCATGAATTTGAGCAAATTTTTTCCTGAAACAAAAAAGAAATTATTTTTTAAACCAACTAACTAATTTCAATATTTTAGAGTCTCAGGATGTTCAGATCACTACGCTTTAGACGACGAACATGCTCTTTTCATGGCAAGACAAATTATGGCAAATTTAAATAAAAAAACAACAAATAGTTACAATGATAATTTAAAATTTAACTATCGACTTAAAGAGCCCTCAATAAAAGTCGAAAAACCTCTTTATGACCCAACAGAACTTTATGGAATTATCAATTCATCACTTACAAAGAATTTTGACATTCGTGAAGTGATTGCAAGAATTGTTGATGGTTCAAGATTTCAAGAATTTAAGAAATTTTATGGTGACAGTTTAGTTTGTGGTTTTGCAAAGCTTTATGGAACAACAATTGGAATTGTTGGCAATAATGGAGTTCTTTTCAGCGAGTCAGCACTTAAAGGAGCTCATTTTATTCAACTTTGTTCACAGCGTGGCATTCCATTGCTATTTCTTCAAAATATTACTGGCTTTATGGTTGGACGTGAAGCAGAATCACAAGGAATTTCAAAAAATGGTGCAAAAATGGTCAATGCAGTTGCAACAGCTCGTGTACCTAAATTGACTGTGATTGTTGGTGGTTCATATGGTGCTGGAAATTATGGAATGTGTGGAAGAGCTTACAGTCCGAGATTTCTTTATATGTGGCCAAATTCAAGAATTTCAGTCATGGGAGGAGCACAAGCTGCTGGAGTAATTGCTCAAATTACTCAAGATCAATTCAAAAGATCAGGCAAAGAGTGGACAAAAGAAATTGAAGACAAAATTAAAGAACCTTTAATTAGACAATTTGAAGAAGAAAGTTCAGCTTATTATAGCACAGCAAGATTATGGGATGATGGAATTATTGATCCAAAAGATACAAGAAAAGTGTTGGGATTGTCATTAGCAGCTGCTTTAAATGCACCAATTGAAGAGAGTAAACATGGAGTTTTTAGAATGTAAAATTTAAATAATTTTTAAATAAAACA
Organism: Polypedilum pembai; assembly: GCA_014622435.1. Lineage (NCBI taxonomy): Eukaryota > Metazoa > Arthropoda > Insecta > Diptera > Chironomidae > Polypedilum > Polypedilum pembai. The sequence goes on along the minus strand of JACWBX010002432.1, from coordinate 30,438 downwards.
AATTTTAAGGTTAAAAATTTAATCAAGTATTGAAGACCTTGAGAAAAAATTAAAAATTTTAAAACTTTTTAAAAAATTTCGTTATAAATAATTTAATTTCTTAAATTAAAATGTATGAATTTTTCCCAACTAAATAACTAGCTTATAACTTGTTAACAATTTATTTAATGAATTTTTATAGAACTTAAAAAGATTTTTCAGTTTATAAAAGAATTTCTAATGAATCTTTGAAAGTGTCAGATAAGCGGAAGAAGAAACACTTTGACATTTCTTATTCGAACGAGGATTAAGGCTGTTTCTCCTAATTGCTGGTCAGGTATTCTTTTACTAAGCTATCAGCGGTTATGTAGCAGATATCTTTCCATCCACTCGAACATTTTAATATTTAGAACAATGTGAAAACTCATATGGAGAGAAAAATTGCAGAGAAAATTATAAAACTCAACTTAAAATTCAAAATTCTAAATTGCTAATTAATCAATTTTAATTCGTATTTAAAGCAAAGAGTGCGAACTCTATCAAAAAGTTTTATTGATACTTTTCAAAGAATAAAACATTTTCCAATTATTACTCTGTTTTGCTTATCAAGAGCTCTAACTCCTTGATTTAAAATCATTTAGAAATCAACAAAAGTTTTTTACAAGTTCTAACAAAAACTCTTGCAAAAATCGATATTGGTTATTAATCAATTCAGGACATGTTTTAAATTAGAATTCAAAAATCTTTATAAATTTATTCTTTTTTAACATTTTTATTTAAATATTTTATTCACTGAATCTGACATTATTTCACTCTAATGGTTTAACAATAAAATTATTTTCATCAATTACTGTATATTTGACATTTCTATATTTTGTAAAATTCTTTGTTCGATTTTGAGCAGCATGTGATTGCATTTTGACAATGCATGGTTGAATTCTTTTAATATTTGCTTTCGTTGCAAGGTCGTCATAATATTTTTGTTGTGCATCAGGCTTATGTCCTAAAAAATGTCCTTTTCTTCTTGACAAACCTTTCTTCCAACGTTCAAGCATGTCTGCTTCATATTCTTCAAACATTTGCTCTCTTGATGGCAAATTCATTCTTTTTGTCATAAAAGTTAAACAAAATTCGATTTGTAATTGAAACATTTGATTAGGTGAAATAAGATTTGGAAGTCCAATAAAACCTAAACTTGGCTTATAAATGCTCAAACAATGCATCCAAAGTGGTCGAACATAATCGCCATCACCACATGTCACACCACTATCGACAGAAAGAAATGGATAAAAATAAAGATAACCAGTGGCATAGACAATCAGTGAACATTCTTCAAATGTTTCATCAATGAATTTTACACCTGTTTCTGTTATCTCTAAAATATCAGGTTTTTCAATCACTGGACCATTAAATTGTGTCAAATCAGGTTTTTGTATGAGATGATGTGACCAAATTGTTGTAAATTTTGAATTATTTGTGCTATCAATTACTAAATCAACAGCACTATTATTTCCACCAACAATTAAAACTTTTTCATTTTCAAATATTTGCGATGATCGATAAACATGTGAATGCATTTGTTTGCCTTTGAATTTCGTTTGACCTTGAATTTTTGGAATAAAACTGGTATGAAAATGACCACTACAAATGAGAACAGCATCAAATAAAAAAGTCTCAAATTTATCTTCAAGTAAATTTTTAACAATTATCTCCCAAGTGTCATCCAATAGCGGCCTCACTCTGACTACATGATGTTGAAATTTTATAAATTTTTTTAATTCATATTTTTCAGCATATTTTTTATAATAATTTAAAACTTCATTTGACGACACAAAAGATTCTTTTTGGTCAGAAAATGGCTCATTTGGATAGCACATGACTTCGATAGGTAAATTTGTAACTAAATTTTGATACATGCTCGAATGAATGTCCAAACCAAATTCATCTTTTTCTGTTTTATCTGTATAATTCCATAAACCACCAACTTTATTTGTTTGCTCAAATGCTAAAACATCACAATCGTAGTCAATTGCATTTTTAATTGCACATAAACCTGAAGCACCACAACCTATCACAGCTAATCGCAATTTTGTCATTTTTGATTTTGAGAGATAAAAAAAATTTATCTTAGTTGTTAAGAGAATGAGACTAAAATGAATAAACTTGAATTTTTTATTAAGTTTTATTATGATTGTAGTTGTGAAGCACACACATTTTTCAATTTAGCCATCATTTTTTCTTCATTTTATTCTATTCTATTGTGAAGAAGATTTTTATGTTATTATATGTCATTTCATGTTATCAATATAAATTTAGAAACGAAGGAGTGAAAAAAAGAATAAAAATTTTTGTCTCTTTAAATGTTTCCCATGAAAATTTTTGATTTTTCAATGATAACTATAATCGATTTTTCTTTGAAGTATTAAATGTTCTTACCCCTTGATAATTATAAAAAGCAAGGGATGTGAAATCTATCAAAAAATAAAATTTCCATCAAAACATTTAACAAAAAATCAAAAATTTTAAAAAAATAACAAAAAAACTATCGGATTAACAAGAGTTAACACTCATTTATAAAAAGACAAAAAGGAAGAGAAAAACTTTCTTACAGAGGAACAAAAAAAGTTTTTTTCTCCAGAGTCCCTCCATTTGTGTAAGAATAAAAGTTTATTGATATTTTATTTTATAAATAAGACTTAAAGGAATTTTAGAAATTTAAATTTTGTCACTTTATCTTCATATCCTTAAAAAAGTATTTAAAAAATTGTCAATGCTTTTGAAGAAATGTTTGCCAAGATTTTAACTGTTTTCTAAAATTCAAAAAGAAGAAGCTACTTGATTTTTCTAAAAAAATTTAATTTTTATCAAAATTTTTAATGAAGAAATAATTTATCAAATTTTATGTAATGAAATTTAAAATTCTGCTATATTAAAGATTTTATATTTTCGAAATTTTCATTTAATCAACGTAAAATAAGTTTAAAATTTATTGATTTAACCAAAATTCACACTCAACACCCCTCTCATGCACAACTCTCAGAGGGTCATGTAACTGTTTAAATTTTCAAGTTTTTCTTTTTCGCAAAACAATCTGCTGACAAAATTTAATTTAGACAAGTAATATAAACAGAAAAGAACAAATAATTAAGCGAAAAGACTGACTTGATGTTAAATTGAGAGGCTAAAATATGGAGAAAAAGTCAAAAAGTCAGGTAAACTATCGAAAATAACAAAAATTAAAATAAATGAAAAATTATTGATTTTCTATTTACGGGAAATGAGAAAAAAAATTTTTCTGTTCAAATCACAACAAAAATAACAAAATGATCTCATTTCAATTGTCACGTTATGATTTTTCATAGCCTATTCGCAATGAATGTGTGCAAGTTATTGTTCGCTGTCGACCATTAAGTAACAAAGAAAAGGCTGGCGCTTTTCAACAAGTTGTCGAAGTCTATCCAAATAGGTGAGAAAAGAAATTTGAATTAAGAGAAAAAAATTTGCACTTTAGACTTTGTTTGAACAATTCAAAGAATTTTAAAAATTTTATTGAACACTAAAAGGCACGTTAAGAACACTTTAGAGCAAGAGAGAGTTCGTTAGCAAACTTTGAAGCACTTCAGAGCATTTTAAAGATTGTTTAGCGTAAATTAAATAATGTTTGAACATGTTAGAGCACTTTTGACTCTTCTTTTGACTCTATTAGAGCACTTTAGAGCACGTTTAGAGTAGCTTAGCTCAAGATATAGTATTTTAGTGATTTTTCGCGCACGCTAGAGCAAGTAATCGCACTTGAGATACAAAATTTTTCATCTTAACTATGTTAAAACATAATAGCGTATATAAGGGTGCTTTAGAGTGTTTTAGAATACTTAAAACCAAACTACATTCAAGCATGTTAAACAAAAAATTCTTTCTCTTTAATTAAAATTTAAATAAAATTTTAATTTAATTCTTCTACTTTATAGAGGTGTTATTGAAATTCTCAATCCAAATGAAACATCGCGTGAGAATAAAAAAGTTTTCACATATGATGCTGTTTATAACTCAGCTGCAACACAGCAAGCTATTTATGATGAAGTTGTACGACCTTTAGTTGCTTCAGTCCTTGAAGGTTTCAATGGATGGTGAGTTTCTTTGTTACATTTATTTAACATTTGCAAATATTTTATCTTTTTATATTTTTTAGCTGTTTTGCTTATGGACAAACAGGAACTGGTAAGTTCATTTTTTCATTTTAAATTTTTAAAATAATACTCTAATTATTTTATTTTCTGTTTATTTTTTAGGAAAAGTAAGTCTTTTAGTGTTAAATAATTATTTTCCGAGCAGCGTCAAAAACGGTTATTTGACTAAAATTCAATTAAATTTTTGTCAATTAGTGTTTTATTTTTAATCGATTAAAATTTAGTTGAATTTAGTCGCGATCAAAGGGAAAAATAACTCTGACAAAAAAACGAAAATTAGCGAAAAAACGACAAAATAAAAATTAATCAAATTTTCTTTACAATTTTAGCTTCTTGGCTTTTTTTATGTATTCCTAGTATTTCTTGTAGTATAAGAGCTAGGAAACTTGAATAAATTTGATTTTGTAAAAATTTGTTTACAATCGTTGACGAAAAATAGTGACAAAAAACAAAATTATAAAATTCTTTCGTTAGAGTTATTTACCACTTGTTCGCAGCTAAATTAAAAATAGTCTTGAACTCTGTTCCCGAGTAACTAAAAATACATTACGTCTTTCCATTTGCTTGCCATGGCATGGCAATGGAAAGTGTAACCAATTTCTCGATATCTCATACTAATAAATTTATATTAACAGACTTACACAATGGAAGGAATTCGTGAAAATCCAGAACAAAAAGGAATAATACCGCGAGCATTTGAACAAATTTGGAATACAATAAATCGAACACAAAATATGAACTTTTTAGTTGAAGTTTCATATCTTGAAATTTACATGGAAGAATTGCGAGATCTTTTAAAGCCCGGCAATAATCATTTAGAGTTAAGAGAGCGTGAAAATGGTATATGCGTTCCTAATTTACATTCCGTATTGTGTAAAAGCGTTGATGATATGATAAATGTAATGAATATTGGCAATAAGAATCGTACTGTTGGATATACAAATATGAATGAACATAGCTCAAGATCACATGCAGTTTTCATCATAAAAGTTGAAATGTGTGAAATGGATAGCACAGCAGTTAAAGTTGGTTGTCTAAATTTAGTCGATTTAGCTGGTAGTGAAAGACAAAGTAAGACTGGTGCAACTGCAGAACGATTGAAAGAAGCGAGTAAAATAAATCGTGCATTGTCATCATTGGGCAATGTGATTTCAGCATTAGCTGAAAAATCACCTCATGTTCCATATCGAGACTCAAAACTTACAAGATTATTGCAAGATTCTTTAGGAGGAAATTCAAAGACAATTATGATTGCAAATATTGGTCCTAGTGAGTATAATTATAATGAAACACTCACAACATTGCGTTATGCATCGCGAGCTAAAACCATTCAAAATAAACCAGTCAAAAATGAAGATCCACAAGATACAAAATTGCGTGAATATCAAGAAGAAATTGCTCGCCTTAAAAAACTCATTTCAGAGCGTCAATCAAAAGAAAAACCAGTTGCAAAAAGAAAAAGATCAGCTCGTGTTCGAAATACGACAGAATCAGAAAAATCTGAAGAGGAAGAAAGTGAAAAATCACATGATGACTCAATCAATGAGAAACAACAGCAAACAGTTGATGATGAAGGAAATCAAGCTATTGAAAGAGAAAAAGAAATTACAAATGAATTGGCTAAAAAATTGGCAGAACTTGAAGGTCAATTGACACGTGGCGGGAAAAATCTTTTAGACACATATACTGAGCGACAAATTGAATTGGAAAAGAAACTTGTGGAAATTGCTGAACGGAAGGTAATTAAGATTTTTTTTAAAAACCTTGAGTTTTGGCATTGTCCGGATAAGAAGACGAATTATGAGTGTTAATTTTCTTCTTCTTTTTGATTTTTGTCTTAGGTCTTGAAAATGATTAAGAAGAAGAAAAATTTTCCAAAGCAAAAGAACTTCCGTAAAACGTTGCAAAAAAGTTGCAAAAATTTACAAAACATGGCATAAAGTTGAAGTTCTTTTCTCTTGAATTTTATTTCTTACCTGCATAATCCTGAACCCAGTTAAAAACTAATTAAATAAAATTCTCTAACTTTTAGAAACGTGAAATTGAAATGCAACAACAACTTGAGCTACAAGAAGAATCAACAATGGAAATACGTGAAACTTTTACATCATTGCAGCAGGAAGTTGAGCTTAAAACACGCAAATTGAAGAAATGTTATGCCAAATGTGTTTCGTTAAAGCAAGAAATTCAAGATACAAAAGAAGAACATAATCGTGATAGACGAGAGTTGGAAATGACTCAAAATGATTTGATTAAAGAATTAAAAAGGTTGTTGTTAATTATTGACAATTTTGTACCTTTGGAAGTCAAATCACGCCTTTATACACAAGCACATTATGATGAAGAACAAGAAGAATGGAATTTAAGCACAAATATAATGAATGAAAATCAATTAAAAACTCGTCCTGTTGCACACTCACAAAATCGTCGTCCACTTTCTGAATATGCAATGAATATTATTAAAACAAGCAGCGGCTCTAACACAATTCGATTCAAAAATGAAAATATTATTAATCATGAACTGGACATGCCATTGCGAACTACTTATGAATACAAAAATCCAAAAGTTTCAGCTAGTCTTCAAGCTGTTCTTGCTGAAGCAATGAAGACTGAAGATGACATTGACATCACAGGAGAAGTAAGTAAAACAATGTAATTTCGTTTATAGACTATACGATGGACTAAATTTTTTGCCTAGAATTTTTTTCCTAGCCGAGCTTTTCATTCAGTTCTTTTCATAGAATTTTTTAAACAGAAAATTTTTTATCCTGAAAAATTTAAAAATTTTTTTTATAATTTTATTTCATTATTGAAATTTTTCCATGTTGGAAATTTTTGTCTCAAATTTACCGAATTTTTTTGTGGCTGAAAATTTACAGCTGAATTAGTGTCTCATGACTTATTATTGAATCAAGCATCACTTAAGCATGGACAAATTAATGAAGTCAAGATTTTCCCTTAAACTTTTCGCTCGAGAGCTTCAATGCTTTTATTAAACGTTTAAGAGCAACCACTAAGCTCGATATATTTAGAGTTCATCTCTGGCCAAATTCAGATTTTGCAATAGTGAAGACTAATCAACAAGCTTTTTCTGGATTAAATTGTTTTCAAAGGTTTTTGTTCCAATGCATTTTTCATGGTGACCATTGCCGTTTCTTTGGAAATTTTCATTCAGAGTCCAAAAAATCAACTTTAGCTGGGCAGTAAAGGCAAAAAAATTTTACTGATGTCTGAAAATAGAGGCTGTTAATCGATGCCGGATCGTTCATAACTTAATTTTCAGTACTAGTGTTCTAACCACTCGGCTATCGAGGCACTAAATTGTTCATTGGATAATTAGAATAAATTAATGGACGATATGCTTAGGTTCTTTGTCAATAGATGAATTCTAGGCCTAAATTCTTAGCCGAAGAAATTCGTCACATCGTTTTGTCAACCTTGTAAATTCCATGAAAAACATCTAAAAATTTTTTTTTTCTTATTTTAGTCATATGCATCACAAATGAAAGCAAGATTAGATCGTATAACAAATCCACAACCAGAACATATTCCAGCTACTCATCGAGCATCACAAATAAGAGCACGTTCGTCCGTTCGTACTGCAGCAGAATCACGAATGAGTCTAGTCGAATCAAAGAAAGCCCAATCGGCATTAAAAAGATTTCCTCAAACGCGAGGACTTATTCCAAAATAAGAAGAATTTTTAATTTAAGTTTCGTATTCAATTATACTCTAACTCGCTATCACTTTTTCATCATTTTACACAATTACAGCAAAAAAGAAAAAAAAAGCCTATGCTTGCTGATCACCGCTTTGAAACTACACTAGTCCGCATCATATTTAAATCATATAAACACAAGAAAAGTGTGATTTTTGCACATACACGTTTGTGCAGAATTTAATTACAATGCAATGTGCTATTTTAATCGTTAATAGCTTAAGACAAGGATTTTAGGAATGAAGAAGAAAAACCTAACATGGCGATGAATCAAAAAGAAGAAAAAAGCAAGTTAAATTATTTATTTATGAGTTTTCTTAAAGAGCTATTAAGATATTACTTAACACAAAAAGAAAGAAAAAGAAGAAACTTAAAATTCTTTTTCATAAAAATTATATTATGAAAGTTCAAAAAGAAGTCAAAATTAACAAAATTTTGTATTAGTTGATATCTGAACAGCTCTTTATGTTAACACTTTTAGCGCATTTTTGTAAAAAAAAACAACGCTGATAGGTCCAGAAGACTGATTGATTAGCTATCTGTTTAAATCATAAATCGATAACGACAGAGATTAAAAACGTTTTAAGATTGATTGAAATTCAACTAACTTTTTAGTCAATTTAAAAATTCAAATTCAAGGTTAATTTCTTAGTGCTTATTTATTTGATTAAATTGAGTTGAATTTTAGTTAGTTTCAACTGAATTTTAAAACAATTTCGAAATCTAAATAACAGAAAATTATAGAAAATTACCTGGCAATCGTTTGTTCATAATAAAGCAGCTCAACAGGGCAAAGATTTCAACAAGTTGGTGGATCTTGCAAAGAATCGAATTAGTTTCAAAAGTTCTGTTAACGACCTACGTTTCACAGTGGAGCGATAACAATCATCATCATAGAAAAGCGTAGTTAACCTATAGACATTTTATGTTGCTTAATGCCATCAAAAGCATGCAATTGTTTCTAGTTTGAGCAAAAATTGAATCCACAACTCCTGTCTGCCGGTCAGTTGATCCTACCATTAAGCTATCGATGGACATCCCAAAATCTGGTAATTTGTCAACTTAAAATTCTGTTAACTGCTCAAGTTATCGCTGCTGATATGATTTTACTTCGTTAACCAACACCTTCTTAGTCATCGACTTAAATTTCTACTAAAAATCAAATACAGTTTTGTTGATTTTTAGTTGACGAAAAATTTGTTGAATTTCAATTAATCATGAAATAGATTTGATCTCTGTTATAGCATTTTATCAGAAAAAA
>JACWBX010002432.1:10109-21273 GCA_014622435.1 Polypedilum pembai | reverse complement strand
TTTAAATCATAAATCGATAACGACAGAGATTAAAAACGTTTTAAGATTGATTGAAATTCAACTAACTTTTTAGTCAATTTAAAAATTCCAATTCAGGGTAAATTTCTTAGTGCTTATTTATTTGATTAAATTGAGTTGAGTTTTAGTTAGTTTCAACCAAGGCAAAAGAACTTCCGTAAAATGTTACAAAAAACTTCAAAAAGCTGTAAAAAGTGATAAAAAGCGGCAATAAGTGGAAGTTCTTTTGGCTTGGTTTCAGAATTGTTACATAGACCGTCTATAAAACAACTCTGCTTGATTTCAACTGTATTTAGAAACAATTTCGAAATGTAAGTAATAGAAAATCATAGAAAGTTACCTTGTAATCATTTTCTTTGTAATGAAGCAGCTCAACAGTGCAAAAGTTTCAATGAGCTGGTAAATCTTGCAAAGAATCGAATTAGTTTCGAAAGTTTTGTTAGCGCCCTACGTTTCACAGTGGAGCAATAGGAACTAATCATCATCATAGAAAAGCGTAGTTAACTTATAGACAGTTTTTCATTCTATACTGATTAATGCAACAGCAGACATGCAATTGTATCTTGTCCGAGCGAGAATTGAATCCACATCTCCAGTCTGCCGGTCAGATGTTCTTATCACTAAACTCTCGGTGGACATACCAAAATCTGGTAAATTGTTAACTTAAAATCCTTTTACTTCCTCAAGTCACCGTTGCTAATAGAATTTTACTTCGTTAACCAGCATCTTCTTAGCATTCGATTAAAATCATCAACTTAAATTTCAACTAAAAATCAAATACAGTTTTGTTGATTTTTAGTTGACGAAAAATTTGTTGAATTTCAATTAATCATGAAATAGATTTGATCTCTGTTATAGCATTTTATCAGAAAAAAGGGAGCTAAATTGTAAAAATTCATTCTGACTCTAAGTCAATGCATGTTGTTGAACATTATTTGAGAAATTTGTGACCAACAAGTCTAAAAATATATGAAATATTTAACCAACAATACTGACCTGTTACAACAAAAATGCGCTATAATCGTCCGACAAACTAAGACGTCGAGACTGATTAACTTGTTTTATTGTGATTTTTTTGTTAAATTTTTATTTCAACTTTCTTTTTTATGTAATAGTTGTTTTTATTTTAAATTTTATAATTTTATTAAAGCTTTATTTACAAACACAAAAATTTAAATGCTCTATTTTAGTTTTGAATTTTGAAATTTTTTATTATTTTATGATAAGGTTGATTGAAAGCTAATTGCTGAAATAAATTTTCTCATACAAAATTAATAAAATGTGTTGTGGAGACAAAAATTTTATAAAATTTTTAGTAACCAATCAAAAAAAATCGTAGAACTATTCCTCAAGGGGTGCCAACTCTTTAAAAAAAATTATCGAAAATTTAAAAAAATTAAAAAATTTTTGATACTTTTCATACAATAAAATCATTATCGATGATTATTCTGTTTTGCTTGATTAAGCAACAGTTTTAATCACTTGTTTATTCAAAAAACAGAGTTGTAAAATAAGAATTTACTTTGAAGCTTTTGTCTCTTTTCTACAGTAGATTTTGGCTACTAGCTACTCTCTACGGACCAGTAGTTTAACGACTCTGTTGAAAAATATTGAAAATTACAAGAAGAAACAACTTTATCAGAAATTAGCAAATTAATTAAAAATTTTTAAAAGCTTTATAGAAACATTTTGAGTTTCAAATTTTACTTTTTTCGAGAGTTCTTTTCCTTAGAAAAATTATTTCAGCAATTAGCATTCAAATGCATATTTATGTAAATTAGCAATTATAAAATAGAAAAATTGTTCTATCGAAATTTGTCATGTAAAATTTATAAAAATATGTCTTGATGGCTATTTAAATTGTAACTTTATAAAAAAATTGGAATAAAAAATTTGAGTATGTATAGAAGAAATGCACAGAAAATCTAAATGAGATTCTGACTCATTTAAAAGAATAAAATAAAAATAAAAAAAAAACAATATAAATACATCAAATTTTTATTTATTTTACTAGATTTCGGTGCTTGCATGCATAATTGATTGATTTTTTACTTAAAAATTTCTCTAATTCTTTCAGATTTCATTTAATTTTGTAAAAATTTAGTAAATTTAATAATCATTGACTTTCATATAAATTGGGCAAATTTTGACCAAAATAAGTAAAAACTGAATGAATAAGATTTATCTACCCAAAAGTCTGTAAAAGGGTCATAAACGATTAATCATATACGACACGTTCACTAGTATTCAAATCCTAAGCGTCACGTGATGTGCTTGATTGCTAAGAAGAGACATTTTTAAATAGGTCGACTTGCAGAGTTGTTAATCTAGAGTAGCCAATAGCTAAAATCTACTTTATTGGCTCCTGACTACTTTTTTTTCATATAAAAATGAGTATCCAGTAACCAAAAAAGGAGATTTTGGATACAAGTAGCCAATTTGCCACTGTAGCCAAAAGCTATAAAGTAGATTTTACTTTTACAACTCTGTTTGCATGCAACTTTCACGAAAATATACGTATACAAATCAAGTATGCATGCAAGTGCTGAATCCTAGTAAGAATTTTATCAAAGAAAATTTTAATAATTTTCTCAACGAGTGTGACCTTTAATACTTCAAATTAGAGTTCGGTACTTGAAATACAAGTTAACTTATTCAAAAATGTCTCTGATGTTTTTTGATTTGGTCGAAAGTCGGCAAATTTAAATGAAAGTCAATGATATTTAATTTACTAAATATTAACAGAATTAAATAAAAATTGAATGAATTAGAAACAAGGCTGGAACACTTAATTTTCTAATTAAATTAATTATTTTAATTAAAAAATTAAGTGTTTTAACCTTGATTAGAGACTTTTTGGACAAATCAATTTGCATGCAAGTATACGCATACCGGTCAAGTATACAAGCAAGTTCCGAATCCTACCTCAAACAAAAATCGATCATAGTTATCATTGAAAAATATGGAAAAATCAAAAATTTATAGAAATTACTTGTTTTTAAAGAAGTTTGAACCCCTAAAATTTCCTACAAAAAATTAATTTCTCAATGAATAATTAGTTTTATTTATTAAAGGATTTCTTATCTCTTGATTTTAAACTTTATCGTGAAGAATATTATTCACATTCTCTCTCTTCCATCTCAATTTCATTCGATGGTGGCGAATTTTTGCCATCATCAAAGTTGAAACGTTTTCGACAGCAGAAGTAAATCAAGACAATGTTAATGGAAGTGAAAAGACAAATTATAGGGAGAGCAATGAACAAAAATTGAAAAAACATGATCCCAATGAGATTTGGAAAAATTTTAGTGAGACCACGTGGCATGCGATGAAGTTTACGTTGGTAAGAATATAAACTTGACCAAAATCCTTGAACATTTTCATTACTTTTCGATGGTTTATGTATACCAAGGGCTTCAATGATATCAGTGCTTGATGGAGTTATTAAGAATTCTTCTTTAACATTGCATATGTAGAAAAAACCTTTCACATCTTTAATTACTTCTGGTACAAACTGAATTTTAAATTCACAATTGATTTGAATACTGTTGACCAAATGAACAAAAAGTAAAACAAATCTGTGAATTCATTAAAAAATATTTTAGAGATTTATAAAATATAAAATTTAAAACAAGGCTTGAGAACTCTTTGATTTTTATTTAGTTTTGATTTGAATGAAGTCTGATTTTTAAGTAGGCGGAACTATTACAATAGCTTATTGGTCACATAGACTAATGCATCTTGTGTCTTAATATAAATCAGAGTTGGCAGGCCTGGCTGTCTTATATTTTTTTTTCAAAAGTTTTTACTTTTTTTTAACCAGAAATATCATTTATAAATCATCTTTATAAATATTGATTTGAAATTCTTTAAAACATTACATTTAAAAAAAAATTTAATTTTTAAGACGAAAGTTTTTCATAGCCAGCCAGATGCCGGCATTTTTGGTTGCCAACTCTGTTTAGTAATAACAGGTTTGACAACTCTGATATAGGTAAAAGATAGAATTTGGCTGTACATTCTTGCATGCTCACAGAAAAATTAATGACTGATACTAGCGACTTTCAAACAAGAAATATTTACTACCATTTGCATACGCTTAAGTGCTTCCACTTTGTTGTAACACTACAGAACATCACATCTAAACTGTCACTATTGTCAAGGACTTTACCTTTTATAGCAGTCGAAATATATAAACGTCTAAGAAAGTATAGTCTTAGCTAGAACCTCGACCTGTCACTACATAGTTCTTCAGCTCAAGCTTACAGAAGCGCTCGACTGTCTTGAAGTAAATTTCTTTTATTTAACTAATTTGAGATATGCTTTGTTGAAATTTTATGAAAGTTCAATGAAATTAAAAACTCAAAAAGTTCTCAAGCCTTGATTTAAAAATATTTACTTTAAAAATTTCATTTTAAATTCGCAAATTTAATTTCTTAATAAAATTTCCACTTCACTTAATGAAATTCAAAAACTGAATGAAAACAAAAAAACAAGAGAATATTTTAGTTTTATTTGTCATTTTAAATCATTTTGTCATGAAAATTTGTATTATGTAGATGATTTAAGCATCATGATTAAGCGAAATAAAAAAACTTATCAATCCTTTAATGAATGATTCAAAAAGTGTGATGAGTCTTGAATATTACTCACAAATCTCTCTCTTCCAACTCAATATCATTTGATGGTGATGAATTTTTTTTTGACCACCAACATTGACATGTTTACGGCAACAAAAATAAATCATTGCAATATTAATAGAAGTGAAAAAACAAATTAAAAGCAAAGCAATGAAAAAAAAATTGATGTTTCATTTCAGTTTTGAGTTTTTCATGCTTCTGACTCATTTCCTCATGTTGCTCATCACACTGAAAGAAAAAATTTAAAAATTTGGACTTTAGAATTATTCTAAAATATTTCTAAAGAAAAATTCTTGATTCAAAAACTTTTACTTTTAAAATTAGAGTTTCGAATTTTAAATTAAAGTTTCAAAGATATACTTCGCAAGAACAATCAGTAGCTACAAAATCAAGAAGGAGCAAAATTCTTTTACAATTTAATAATAAATATTATGAAATTTTTTAGAGTTGTGAAATCAAATTCACATTTGCGACAATTTTTTTTTGCTATTTTTGTGAAGTTTAGTGTGCTACTAATGCATTAAAAGTGATTGTTTATTGATAAAATAAATTGAAAATTTTAGAGTAAAATTTTAAAATCAGAAATAAATTTTCTGTTTTTTAGCTAAGAGTCAAAATTCTAAAATTTAAAGCAGAATTTTTGTTTTTTAATCTAGAGTAAAAATTCTAAAAATATAGAAATTTTACTTTGAATTTTTAAAAAAAATTCTTAGCTAAAAAACAAAAATCTAATTTTTGATTTTGACATAGAAATCAAGAATTTTACTTTAGATTTTTTTATGAGTGCAGCTTCTGTCATCGAGAGATTTTTTTGTTATTTCATATTATCAATCATATTTTCAAATTTTAATTCCAAGCTTAATATTTTTGATGATTTTTCAGTTAATTGAATTTTTAATGTCTCGAAATTGATGCTGAATTTTAATCGATACTTTTTATTTCATTGATCCAGCAAAAAATTTTAAGAATTTCATTCATAAATTAGATAAAAATTAAAAAATTATGAATAATTTTTAGTCATTGCTGAAACATGTTGAATAAAAATAAAATTTAAAAAATGAATAATTCACAGTCATATGATGACATTTTTTTATTATCTTTTAATGACTAAATAATTTTGAATCATATTTTATGATTAAAATGTTTTTTGATGGCTTACAAACTTTTACTAATTTCATAAAATTTTTTAAGTTTCAATAATTACTTTGTTTTAGCTATCAACAGTTGATTTTCTTTGAGCTTAACTGTTGATTTTCAACATAAAAAATTTACATCAAATTTTCAAATTCTTGATCAAGTTTTCTTTTCATTTCAATCATGCTTCTCAATTTTTCAGGTTGTTTTGCTAAATTTTCATCCAATTTACGAGATGGAAAAATTTCCATTTGAATATTTTCAAAAGCTTTTTGTCTCAATTCATCATGATTAAATCGATTGGCAAGAACCAAAATTTCAAATGAATTTGACTCGTCAATATTTTTAATCAATTCATCAGCAACAGCTTTAATCAGTGTGTCAATTTTAAGACGATTAGCAGCAGTAAAAAGTTCACAAAAATATGCATTTTCAGGCAGTTCATTTGTGCAAATAAAATCGAAAATATTTTGAAAAGTTTTCTCTGATGTGTCTTTAAGATTGAGCTCCTTAGCTTCAGGATTATTTCTAAAAATTTCAGCCAATGTCGCACTTTTTGAAGCAAAAAGAATTTTGTCAATTTTAAATGAAGACTTTCCAACTTTTATTGTGAATTCTTTGAATGAAGTTTCAGCAACAATAATTTCCATCAACAAATTTAATCGAAAATTTTCCTCCTTCAATTTTTCAATGTCAGCTGACATTTTTTCAATTTTTTCTTCCAATTTTTGAATTTTATTTTTCTCTTCACTTTTTGCTTTGCATTTTTCTTTAATTTCTTTTTTTATTTCACTCAATGAATTGCTTTTCAGACCAGCATCATACCACAAGTCAATATTGATATTTCCACGAAAATCCACATGTTTTAGTTTTGTCAATCCATCAAGAATTTCTGGCTCAATTTTTTTAATTTCATTGTTTTTAAATGAAATATGCCAAATGTCTTTTAAGTCTCGAAAAATGTCACCTTTGAGACTTTTTAATCCACAATTTTCAATGCGAAAGTAGACTAAATTTTTCCATTTTCCAATGTCTTCACGTGAAATTTTCTCAAGCTTACAGCAATCAATTCTTAAGCTGATGATGTTTGGAAAAATTTCTTGAAGGTTTTTTGGAAATGTGAGAAAATTGCAATCACTAAAATCAAGCCATTTTATGTCTTTATTTGATTTTCCATCGACATGTGATCCTTTTATTGTTATTTGACCACGCTGAAGTTTTTGTTTTTCAATATGACATCGATAATGACCAAACATGTAATCGAAATTGCATTTTATTTCTGTCATTATAGAATTTTTTTGTTGTTTTCACTTTAAATTGTTTTTATCGACTGAGGAAATTAATAAAAAATTTAATTTTTTTATCTTATCTTTTATTTTCAAGTAATTTAAAAATACATAAAGAAAGCAATAAATTGATAAAAAATGATGATTAATTTGTGATTAAATTTGATAATTGAGTAAATAAATATGAATAATTAAGGAATAAACATTTTAACAAAAAGATATAAAATATGACGAAATAATTTCTCAATGAATAATTTGTCATCAAAAAAGCTATTAAAATTTAGTTTCGAAGTGAATCACAAAACTACTCACTATATCTCTCTTCTAATTCAATATCATTCGATGCTGATGATTTCTTTTGATTACCAACATTGACATGTTTATGATAACACAAGTAAGATATGGCAATATTGATAGAAGTAAATAGACAAATTAAAGGGAGAGCGATGAAGAAAAATTGATGAAATATTTCAGTTTTGAGATTTTCATGCTTTTGACTCATTTTCTCTTTTTGTTCAACAAATCTAGACATCAAGTCTAAGTCTTTTTCTTTTAGAGCTTGAATTTCTGACTCCAAAGATGAAATTTTTGATGATTTTCCAACGAATTGATATAAAAATGTCTCAAAATTTGGAATCTTAATTTTGTCATTAAAATCTTCTAATTGATTGTTGTAAGAATAATTTGAAGGCAAACATTTTTCTTTAACTTCTTTTATCAACTCAAAAACTTCTAATCTATCAGTTCCAATATGACCAACACATTGATTATCATTCAAATTAAGAAATATTACTTGATTCAATTGATCAAAAATTGTTGGATAAATTTGATTAATTTTGTTATTTCCAAAACCAATGACTTGTAATTGTGTGTTGAACTTAAAAAGATCTTTTTCGAGATATTCAATATGATTAGAGTCTAGACCAAGAAATTTTAAGTTTGGATATTGCTCAAAGTCATTTTGATGAATTTCTTTCATTTGACCATGTATGATTTTGATCAAAATAAGATTTTTAAAGATTTTGTTGAGTCCATGTGGCATGTAATGAATTGTTTTTGAGTCTGAATAAAATCCTTGAACATTTTCATGACTTATTGATGAATTGTGATGAGGTCCATTGGCTGATGTGATAACAATGTTTGTTGAAGTTATTGATGGATCACTTTTGAGATCGCATTTGTAAATTGATCCAAAGAAACCAAAAATATAATTTTTAAATTCACATTTGATACCAACAGCAGAAACAAAAGAAGGTAGAAACAGAATGAATCTGTAAATTAAATTAAAAAAAAAAAGAAATTTCATAGCATTTTTTGAAAAAAATTTATTTCAACTAAAAAAAAGATAATTTATATTAATTAACTTTTTTACCTCAAGATCTTCATTTTTTTGCCCGCAACTTTTCACTTAAACTTCACTTGATAAAAAATAAATTTAAAATAAAAGCCGCAGAGTAATGTAAAAAAGTTTTAATCATAAAATGTTGATTCAGAAAACAAATTTGTCATAAAAAATTTCAATCATATTTAAGTAATATTTTTAAATTATTCACAAAACTTCTTATTATGAATAATTTTAAATTTTATTTTTCATAATAAGTATATGTCATTTTAGAGTTATTTTAAATATAAAGTTTAGTCCAGTGCTGTTACCGTAGACATCGAGGTTTTAGTAGAAATTTTTGCATAAATGGAAAATTGTCTAGGCTTAGACAGTTACCTGTAGATATCTACGATAACAACACTAGCTTAGTATAAATATAAATCTTTTTAAACTTTCTTTTTAATACACCCGGAGAAAAATATGCCAGTGTTATAACATTTTTTAAAAGAGTTATAAAATTTTTATATGAATTGTAAAACTTTTATAACACTGGAAAATTTTTTGCATTACTTAAAAATTGCCTTTTAAGGCCTAAAAATTTGATTTTATAGAAATAAACTTTATGTCAGCTATCAAACACTTTTTCTTCCATGCATTATATTCGATATTTAAGGAATGAATTTTTTATGGTTTACAAATTCCAATAACACCACAGCCCAATCGACCACCAGAATTTCCATCTGCTTTCGATTGTTCATTGCCACCAAGTCCCAAATCATCTGCATTTACATGAACAACCAATGTTCGACCAATGACGTTTGAATCTCCATGTAGAGAAATCAATCTGTCAGTTATGTCAATTTTCGCTATTCCATTGTCATCAGCTTTTATATTTCCTAAGTCACCGACCTTAAAAGTTAAAAAACTTCATTGATGTGACTTTTAATATTTTAGATTTGAACTTACATGACGATTATGGTGATCAATTGGTGCTCCATGATCTTTATTATGGGGATTAAAATGTGAACCAGCTGACATACATCCATTTGTGATATCACCATATTCATGAATGTGAAAACCTTGAAAATAGAAAATTTTTAGTGAAAATATTTTAAAAATTTACAAAGTTTTGATCTTTTTAAATAAATTTCACAGTTGAAGATCTGACTTCAAATAAAATCACAGAATAACAACAGTGTTTGAAATCGTTTTACGATTAACTAAATTGCAACTAGTTTTTAATCAATTAAAAAATATTAACTAAAATTCAACTAAATCTAATCAAGCCCAGAAGAGGTTAAACAGCACTGCTTCAAATTACAAATAAAACTTGTGAAAAGATTACAAATTGAAATTTCTAATGATTAAACTTCTGTAAGTGGTCAAAAATCATTGTTGAGAAAGGATGTCAAAAAGTGATTTTTCGTGATTATTTTCAAAGTGTTTACTCCTAGAGAAAACGAATAATTTTCCAATAATTCAAATATGTATATAATTTTTTATCCGTTATACCAAAAAAAAAATTTCTTTAACTAAAGAAAATGTTCAATTAAAAAATTACAAAATAATTTCAACTCACCATGCAATCCAGGTTTCAAGTTTTTAATTTCACCCGTAATATGAACCGGCCCCTTCTTTGAATCATAAAAAAGCAAAACAAAGTTAATCGTTTTGTTATCTTTTGTAAATATTTTTGCAATTTATCATACGTAATTCAATATTTTTTCCAGAATGTAATTTTTTGTTTTTGCCGGTAATGGAAAAATACAAAAAAGAAAGTAAAAATTTTTAACTTACAGCTTGCTCAAAGTATACTGTTCCTTCAGCTTCACCAACAATGACACAATTTGCTCTTGTCACAGGTTGGTCTTTTTCGATATCTAAAGCTTTCTTTAATGCTTTCATTATGGAATGAATTTAGAGAGACAAAAAAAATTAATTTTAAAATACTTGTTGACTCTTACTGCGTTGGTGTTTAAATGAAATTTTATTTTCCTATTTATAGAATTTTGTGACATCTATCGGTGTGTGATTTATGAATTTTTTTTTTGTTTTGAATATTTTTACGTTATGAAAATTAAAGGCCGCGTTTTAATGACGTTTTTTACTATTAATTTGATTGTTGATATCAAGGGGTTAGAACTCTTAATAGCGAAAACAAAGTAACCATTGAAACTCAAAAATTTTGTATGAAACTAACAAAAATTCCAAAGTAGGGACAGTTCTAAAATTTTTTTTATTTTTCAAGCTCGTCTACTGATATTGAAAAAAGTAAATTCTACTAGAAAGCTTTCGAAAGCTTTTATGAAAAAATTTTGATTGAGGGTTTCTGTTAATTTTCAAGGTATTTTGCAACCAAACTTTTATTTTTGTGCTTTGTATTTGGAAATCTGTAAGAACTAAAGAAAATTTACTGAAAATTCAACTCATTTACGAGTTTTACAAAAGCTTTTTAAAAAACAAAAATTTTTTTTAGAGCTGACCCTACCTTGAAAGAATCTAAAAAATTTTTTTGTCAATTTGATAGATTTTTTTCCCCTTGGTTGATATATTTAAGAACAAAATTTCAACAATTAGAAGCTCAATATTAAACATTTAGCAGAATTAAAATTTAATTCAAAGTCAAAATCAACTTAGCAATAGTTTTTGGTCAATATAAATCGCAACTCAAATTGCAATTAGTTTTTATAGTTCTAATTAAACAATTAAATGTGAATTAATAAATTTTACAATGAACTAAGTACTAAAGATTTAAATATAAA
>JACWBX010002431.1:34142-56782 GCA_014622435.1 Polypedilum pembai | reverse complement strand
TTCTAACTAAGCGTCGCCGCAATAACTTTTTAGCACAAATCGAAAGCAAAAAACCGCAAGTCTCTAGCT
Source organism: Polypedilum pembai (assembly GCA_014622435.1). NCBI lineage: Eukaryota > Metazoa > Arthropoda > Insecta > Diptera > Chironomidae > Polypedilum > Polypedilum pembai. The sequence goes on along the minus strand of JACWBX010002431.1, from coordinate 56,713 downwards.
ATTATAGTTTTCGAGATCTCGCGCCTCACCGAACAGCCAGCCGAACAGCCGAACAGCCAGCCAGCCAAAGTGAAGATATAAGCTGCATTGTTGTAAACAAAAATGCGCTAATTAATTTAATATGATTTTTGATTAAAAATCATAACACAACTTACCAACAGATGCATCGAGATTTCCATCTTTAAATGTAATTCGATAATATTTTATTGTAATATATCCAATTAAAACTATTGTAGCTACTACTGCAAGGAATGAAAATATTTTTCGGAATGCACTATTAACTCTCCCTTCAGATTTGCGAGATTTAAAATAGTTATCATCAAGCAGTGAAAAAAGCATGGCAATGATCATGAAATTTAAATATCCGTAATTTCCAGTTGCAATTATGGTGATTTGTAAAAAAAGAAGCCAATAAAATGCGAAGATTCTCATTGTACGAACAGGAGCAAAAAAGAACCACGTAATCAAGAGTTCAGAAAGGTGGGCAAAAATTGTGGTAAGTTTTAGCCATCCATCAGAAAGATAAAAGGAATAAAATGCTAAATTTGTCGGCAAAGGAACTGTTAGCATATGATGTTTTATTGCACTTAAATTCCACCAATGAGGACAGCCTGATGCGAGCTTCACTGCTCCAGATGTGAAAAGAAATCTACATAATTATCAGATTTCGTAAATGTTGAAATGTGATATGATGAATGAAATATTTACCTGAATAGAACCCAGCGCATTAGAATGATCATGACGTTGTCTGAAACTCCATATCGTTTGCTTAGCATGGGTGCAAGCAAAACACAAACCAACCCGGCTTCTAATAGCAAATCATCTGATTGATGATGAAAATCACTACTGATGTCTACTAACGAATAAAATAGTGTCCACAGAAGAGCAAACACTGGTGTGATACAAAATTTCGTTGTGACAAAGGCAAAAAATGAAATTATTGCTCCTATTAAACAAATTAATTCTATCGAGGGAAATGTTGCTACTTGAAGAAGTTTGAGGATTCGAATCCAATTTGGTCGATTGATGAACGATACAAGCTTGTCATGAAAAAGTTTACCACGAATGGGTTCAATTTGAGCTGGCAGGATACCATCAACTGGACTAAATAATCCTAAATTGAAATGTGATATGCAATTCAAAAATTAATATTTGATCTGGAATGTGATTATTATATAATGTAGAATACAATTAATGAATATATGTCATTCATGTTCATGTATCACTTTCAGAAACAAAGTTTCATACCTTCAGCTTGTACATAAAAACTCAAAAATGCACATAAATAAATTCCCGCAAAGCAACGGAGAATTAGATTACGAGTGATGATAATGTTTGATAATATCGATAACTTCTCTATGTCACTCATTTTGAACACGCTATAATCAATTAATAATTTATCAATGCAAAATGACACAAACAATTTCTTTTGTTTCAGCTAGCGGCTTTTACAAAAATTCTGTATCGAAGCTTTAATAAATTCAACACTATTCTCTACTGTTTGGAGTTTACAACTTATCACGACAAGCCTCAAAATGCAATTAAACTAATTTCAAATTGTCTGCCGACTTTAAAACAATTATCCTCTTCTTCTCTCACTCTACCGTCTGAAAAGTATCAGCAGGGTTCGTATTTTAAATAAAAGAATGTAAATTTAATTTGTCAGTTAAATTTATTTTGACAGCTCGTTAATAGTGTATAACAGTAGAAAATAAAGTAAAAAAAATTATTATATCATGCGACGGCGAACTCTTGTGACTGGCGTGTTTCTTGTCAAATCAACAACATCCTCAACTTTCTTTTTGAGGGATTTTTCATTAGCTTTTTTTGTCACATTCATTGTTGCCGGTGTCTGTAATTTGTCTTTTCTCTTGAGTTTCGGTGGATCTACATTTTGAACAATTGAGTCTTCATCAGAATCAATATAAATTACATCTTCTGACTTCATATCTTTTGATGTTTTTGCTAAATTAACTTTCGTAATTTTGGATGATGATGATAATGATGATTCTCCATTTTTAACCGAAGAAGATGGTGTCTGTTTCTTTGTCAAGTCTTTTTGAGATTTTTCTTTCTTTGATTCAGTCTTTTTGTTTACGCTTGTTTTCTTCTCTTTGGTATCATCATCGGATTTTGTGGTCTTAATTCCTTTCGTTTTGCAAAATTCATCAAAACTCATTTGATTATTTGAATTTTCTGTTGTTTCCTCAAAGTTTCTTTTTTCAATAAGCAATTGTAAATTTTCTTTGCGAGCATATAATCCTTGTTTGATACATTCGGAATCAAAAATTTTGTTAGTACACAGTATATCAACTTCAGTATAAATTTCCTCTGCTTCTTCATAATCTCCATTTCTAATAAATGTATCAGCTGCTTGAAACAACCATTGAATAGATGATGCTATGAAGTCCATTTTATTGACACTTAAAAGCTCAGAATGTTTGGAATTTGAACGCAATAATTTCCCACAAAAGTAGCGCCATGAATCTAATGCATTTTCATGAAACTCTTTTGTAATTTCAAATTTGCCCAAAAGCCAATAAAGTCTCGAGTAATGACAAGCAACTTGAAAAAGCATGCATTTCATCAATGGATACTGACACATTGTACATTTACATGAACGTTCATGAATTAGTTGTAGAAGTTGTTGTGCAATGTTGTTTTCATTTTCATTCCATATTTCTGCATCGAATTCCTAATAAATTTAAATGATTTCAATATATTATGAGCTAATATTTATTTCATAAACTCACAATTCTACGTTGTGGCACTATTGAAGCATCTCGAACAGAAAATAGTGGACTAACATTGACATCAAGTGAAGTTTGCTTCTTTATTGGAATATTAACTGATATTTGGTCTTGAATTTGTAATAAGTTTATCATTCCTTCCAATTCATTCTGCAATAGGAAAAAAAAATATTATTAGAAAAATATGATTAATAAGTTAAAATTTTGTTATGTTACCTTTGCTTCTTCAACATTTTCCATATTCAATCTCCATAATATCATGAGCGATGTATATTCAAGAGTTTTGACAAAATACCCTTTCCTAATTGATCGATCTTTGAGAAATTTTATCGACATCACGTAATGATCCATGTCGAGTAAACGATTGGCGGAAAAATGAAGCGTTTTTTTAAGGATATTTCGTAGAATTTCATTAAAAATATTACACAATTCTGCATACATTACATGCACACTGTGAATCTTATTAACAGCTTCATTTACTAAACCAGCTACATTTTTTCGACAAATTTGCAAACTTAGTTCGGCCAAGATGAAATCGGCTTTTGCTTCAATAGTTAAGTTGATGTTTAAATTTTCTTGAACTTTTGAAGATTCTTTTAATTTTTCATATCTTAACCATACATTATGACCATCATCACGTCTTCCTTTCATCATATAAAATTGCCATAAACTGAGAAGATAATTAAGAACTCTAGCTTGCGTCATATCTGTAAGACCTTCGAAATTCTCAATAAGCTTTTCTATAGCTTTATTTGACTCTAAAAGGACTTCCTCTATTCGAACTGGACTCATTGATTTCGAGATTCTTATATAATTTCCACTGTTGTCAACCAATTTGTTGTAATTATCTAAGAAGTATGTCGCAGTATCAATAAGACTTTCTTGTTGTTGTTGAACATCGCAGAGAAGAAATTTCCACAAAAATGATTTAGCTTCAATATCTTTGAATTCCACACCTCGCACTGAGTATTGAACAGATAAATTTTCAATAACGCTGAAAAAATGACGCTTTGAATCAATCTGCTCGATGTGTTTCTTGTCCTTTTCAAGGCAGCTATAAAGTTTGTCGCAAAATAATAAGCTTTTGTTCAAGTAACTCAGTAATTTCAATTCAGTCTTGACATTGTAGCATTTCAAAGGAGCATTGTCGTTTTTGTTTTTTTCTTGAATTTCTGCAACAATTTCATTCTCAACTATATAAAATAAATAATAATTGTTGAATATGAGAGCTGTCAATTTTTTTATATCATCGCTTTTCAAAGAATGTTGTTGTGCCATTTCCTTCTCTAGCCTTTCATTTAAATCTTCAAAATTTTTTCGATCAATATTTTTCAATATGGCATCAGTTACAGCATTGCATGCATGAGCAAATAAGGTCGTATCAGATAATGAATCACAAAGTGTTTTGAATAGTTCACATCGCTCTTCTATATTTTGAGGATTATATCTTGAGATTGAATTAAATTCTTGCACTAAAACTTCATCAAATTTAATGTCCTTTGATAAGTCTTTGATTTCTGGTTGAGTCAAGCATTTTTCTAATAATTTTGTCGCATTGTTAAATCCAAGAGTTTTTGCCGTGTTTCTCATATGATAAAGAGTCTTTAATATAGCCTTGTGACATGTTATTTTTTTTTCGTCAGTTGCTTCATTTTCCATTTGCTTTTGTAACAAATAAACACAGGCAAGTCCTTTAGAAAGTTGTCGTGCAATATTTTGGTCTTTCTGTTCCGATAAGGGTTCGAAGATTGCCGATCCAATGATTGTTAAATTATTTATACGTTCTTTTCCAAATGCCTTGATTTCTTGTTGACATAATTGAAGTGCTTGTTTATATAGAAAAAGTACTATCTCTAAGTTTGATAAAATTGATGACTTCACTTCATAAAATTGAAAAAGAAAATTGTAAAGGACATCAAAAACCTGTCTAAACATGACATCTCCAGAATCACATTTGATTTCGTCACATATTTGAAGTGCGTATTTGACATAGTACTTGGGATATTTTGATGATATTGTATTTCTTGTTGCTATTTGAATCAAATAACTTAATGTGGCTCGAACGATTTTAAAAATTTCATGACGTTTGATATCTGAGCAGCATGCGATCACATTGGACTCAGATTTAATATTTTTCAAAATATGTAGAAACGAAAATACTAAATCATGAAAAACATTAAAACACTCTACTGAAGGGTCAAATTTTTCATGTTTCAGGAACAGCGATTTCATTATGATCAGAAGAGTTCTTTGGTGAAGTTCACTTTGGCTTGTTGCTGTGAATACATTTTTGTAGAATTTTTGATGAAAATCTTTTATAAAATTAGCTTCAATAATTGTTTTCTTTGCCAATGTATTGCAAGTCAAAAGAATATTGTTACATGCAAGTTCCTCTTCATTTATCAATGTGTTTCCAACTGATCTTATTAACAAATCCAAATTTTCCGTATCGAATGATGAATATTTATCTACATTACTCTCGCAAACAAATTGAAGCAAATTGAGATAAGAACGAAAAGCAGCTGCATTTGAGAGTTTTATTTTTGTTTCCTTCAAACCTTTTATAATGACTTTTTCAATAAATTCATTAACTCGTGAAAAATTTTTGTCATCATATACAAAAACTCTTACTGAATGATCAAACGTTCTTAATAGCTTCTCTTGTAACGTATCATTGTCCTTCACATTTTTCATAACGTTGCGTATATTTTCATAAATAATATCTCTGTTAGTCTTGAAAGAATATATTGATTTGATTCTGCATAATTGATAAATGAGGAGCAAATAAACTTCTGATCCTTTTGTGTCCAAATTCGTAACTGATTGACAAATTTTCAACAATCGTTTGGCGATCAAACTACTCATGTCCTGTAATTGAGGATAACATTAATAAAAATATTTTTGAAAAATTTTAAAATTAAATACTTACTTTTACTCGGAGAGAAAAATTATAAAGATGAATTATTAGCGAAGTTGTGCATATTCGTCGATTTATTATAAAACTAAAGATTTCAAAAGCAATATCGATAATATTTTCATTTTTCTGTCCTTCTTTACTCTCAATAATATCAATGAGAATTGGAATAACACTGCTCTCATAGAATTTATCCTTTTCAATATACTGCTTCAATTTTTCAACAGATTCATTATCTTCCAGTTTTTTGCAGAGTTCTCTTATTGGTTTCAAAAATTTTTCTCTTGAATCACTCATTTCAAAAGTTTGTTTGTTTCGTCCACAACTATTAATGATAGATATATATTAATTTATTAACTTGCATCGAAATTGAACTATTAAAAATGTAATTAATCTATATATTTCTTTTTTGAAATCTTTGCTAACTTTTCACTGTTTTTAATGTAATCAACGGTTTTTAGGGGAAGCGAAACTTATGTAGGGGAATAAAATTTTATAGCAGTATTTATTCTGTTTGAAAATTTTATCGAAATTTTGAAAAAATATATTTACGCGTAAATATGGATTTATTAGGCGATATTTTAGATTCAATGGATAAAAATGTCCGTCCGGGATTGAGCAAGGCTGATAAAATATTAAAGAGTAAGTGTTAACGCATAAATTCTTTGAATTTTAATATTAAGCGCAAATTTCAATGTCGATATTTTTGTAAACACTTTGTTGTCTGTCTGCAAAAATTTTTTGTCACAACTGAAAAATGCTCTAAAACAATACAAAAACAAGTCTTATCAAAATTTAAGCACTTTATACTAAACTTTAAGGTTCTAAAACATTCAGTGCTAAGCATTCAATAATTTAAAACACCAATAAGTGTTAAATTTATTCAAACCCTTAAACATTGAATGTAGAGCACTAAAACACTAAAAACCTATAAACTTAATGTTAAAACACATTGTAAATCAATAAAAGTCATAATGTATTAGAATTTTTTATATTTCATTATAATGTACCTCAATGATTAATACTATTTTTTTCATCAATTAGACATCAAAGAATCTTTGAAATGAATTTCGAATTTAAATTCTTGTCGACATTATTTCCACAATTAAATATTGTTCTATAAAGGAAAATGCGCTATTAATATATCAATAAATATTTCTGATTTTTAAATGTACACAGAAGAAAATAAACAAACTGATTAAATAATTTTGTAGAACAGCATGAGGAAATGAAGAAAACAGCTGAAAAGGAGAGAGTCATCATTAATAATTATAAAGAAAAAATTCAAAATAAAGTAGCAGATTTCTTGAAAAATGACAAAGTTTCTACAATGGAATTCCCTCCGATGGAAAAAATTTTCCGCGGTTGCATTACAGAGGCAGTTGAAGAAAGCGGTTCCGGATTGATATGTCATACTTTCGGAAAAGAAGATCGATATGTTATTGTATATAAGAACCCACCAAGTGAATTAGAATTAGAAGCGAGACGGTTTTATGATTATCGACAGTGGAATAAAGAAATTGAAGCAGAATTTAGAAAAAAGAAAGAACATGAAGCACTTTTTGCAGAAGCTTCGAGTGCTCATCATGATGGTGCTGAAACATCAAAGGGAGCAAACAAAAAGCCAAAATTAATTCATGTCGAATGTGAAGCAATAAGCACAAATCCTAATCGAAACTTTGGAATGGTCTCAAGTGATTTGAAAAAAGACAAACGAACAGTTGAAGAGACTTTGAATGATATTCAACAAAAGAAACGGCAAAAAACTCAACAAAGCAATATCAATCCTGAATAATTTAATACATGACTTCGGCAAATATGACCCACCAAAGCTTTAGAAAATGTAACTATTTTATATCATGGTTTTTAGATAATAATTTATTTCAAACTAATATTAAAAGATAAGTAGAAGAAAGATTTTGAGAGAAAAATGTTTAACACACATCAGATGTGAATTAGAAATATTTTTTATTTATTAGAATTCTCTGTTCTATACATATTATAGTATGATTTCATTATAATAAGTATAATTTTGATTAAGTTTTATTTTTGCAATAAAAAAATAATGTCTTAGAATTCAATACTCACTTTTAACAAACCTCGTTCATCATTCAACTCTCTTTTTCTATTAGACTATTATTATTATCATCATTACTAAGATATTACATTGTTACAAATAAAGAATAAGAAAGAAAAAGAATATTATGAAATTATATTTTCATAGTGAAACTTTGGTAATAATGAAATTTTTTATAACTTCTGGATGTATTAATATGATATTGCTGGCCTATTATCTTTTTTTTATATATGCAAGTGTAAATATGAAAAGGAAACCTAAAGAGGAAATTAATTTATTCAATATTATTGCCACTTTTCCATTAAGAGAAAAAAATACTTTTCCTCATGGCTTATTATGTGTGCATGCTTTTTTTCTCTTTGTCTAAATTCCATTTGTCGATCGCAAACTTGCACGTGAAGGATATAATTTTTCAACATTCATAAATGGCTTAGGACTTGGAAATTCGGATATCGAATGAAATAGAAGTGAATATCTTGCTTCAAGATCAACAGCTAAACGAGTGATTGGTGTCTGATTAGGATTTGGACTTGGATAGCGATTGTTTCCAGTAACTTCATTCATTGAAATTCTAGATGGATTTCTTTTTGGCACTTCAGGTGGTGCATTATTGTTTGATGGAAAAATCTTTGATGTAGTGCGCTGCGGGGGTATTGGTGCAGAGTCTATGGCATCAGCTTGTCTTTCCATTATTGCAATGTTATTCGATGATCCCGAATTCTGAATTCGTCGTGGTGCGTTTTGATCACTCGAAATATTTAATGCAGTAGTAGATTTTGCATGCGTTTGACTTGTCAAATTTGTTGTATTAATGCTTGTTAAGCCAGTTTGATTGCTACGATTTGGAACAGGAGGTGGTGGTGGCTTATTAGTTGGTCTTTGTGCGGGCTTTTGCAAATTCAATGCTTCTTGTATTTTATTCTGATTACTTGGATTGCGAATTGTTCCAAAATGATTATTCTCTACAACAGCAATTGGAGGTGATCTAAAAATTTGATTTAATTATAAATATATATTTTTCAATAAATTAATAATGTAAGTTTTAGCAAAATTGACACTAAATAGCTATCTAGCGACAAATGGAAAAAACACATAACATATATTATACCTTGGCGACTTCATTGATTGATGACGAGTGACATTGTTTCTCTTATTTGCACCATCAAAATTGCTACTATCATTTATACTACTACTACCGCTATTACTACCGAAACCATTATTATTATTCACAGCTAGACTCAGCACTGGTGGAGGAGGCTTAGGAGCGACATGAGGTTTTCCATGGTTGATTTTAGTGAAAGGAGATGCAGCAGTAGATGTGACAACTGATGGACTTCTATTGTATAGAGACGACTTATTAGGGATTGCATCGGATATAATACTATTGCTGCTATTAAAATTATTATTTGATATTTGTGCCGACAGTGGTGGTGCTTTTGACTGCTGGTTCTGATGATATGAACTAATTACACTAAAATATGAATCATAAAAAAGAAGAATGCAAGCACATACAACATTTATAAAATTGACAAAATAAAAGACTAAAAATTTCACTTAAAAATGTTTTTTTTTTATAATTCATACCTCTGCTTTGATTTGTTTTCATTCACTAATGGTTTTGATACTGGTGAACTCTAAAATAAACATAGAAAAAAAAGAATAAAAAATGATTTCCTATTTATAGATTGTTTCTCTCTCACACGAGGATCAACGTATCGTTAATGATAAAATTAAACTATCGCATTGCGTTGGTCTTAATACAATTTAAATTTATTTCATACCTCTTTTGTTTCCGTAATACTTTTTGCTTCTTTACTTGGCGATTGTTTGTTCTTTTTCAGTGTCATCTTATATTGAAGCTCATCTGCTATACTCATGAAACCACCCGGTTTTGAAGATGACGATGAAATTGGTGATGATGATGAAGAATCAGGCGAAGTATTATTCGACACATGTCCTCGCGAATTTGCTGATCTCATAGGAGATGATTGTGTCGATGATTCGCCAGCAACTTTTCCAGCGCCAAGTGGCTTACTTTTATCAACTGTAGTGACTTTTTTCAATGTTGTACCTTTTTGAATTTGATTTAGTAGAGCTCCTCTCATGTCAGCCGAACCCGATCCGCCTAATTTTTTCCCAGATAATGCTGGTGGCATCATCATAGGTGGTGGCGGAGGCCCAGGGGGTGGTGGTGGACCAGGCATGATTGTTTTAACTCTAATATATGTCATAAAAAAAGTATCAATCATCATGTGAAAATATTGAATTTGTACAATAATGTCCTTGAACATTTCAAAATGTTTTTGAACAATATTAGTAAACATAAATACTAACTTTTATTATTTATTAGATTCCACACACTGGTTAAGGTAACTTTTAAGCACTAAAATTATTAGTATAATTTTTCTTATAGCTCAGATGATATCACTTTTTCTCTTTTCGCTTACTTCACAACAACAACACCCAACATTGAAATTATTTATTATTGCTTAAATTCTCAAATTTCCATGACTGAATCTTATAGAAAATATAAACCGTCGATGGTTTAATGTCTTAACTATTAGATTATGTACAAATACTGAAGATGTCCGTCGATGTTGACGAAAAAAATAAGAATAAATCAGCAGATTTAAAGTCTCTTCGTCTCTCTTTTTGAAATTTCTATTTTTAATGAATCACTTTTTTGCGTCTTTCTTTACTTTTTCTCTCACACATTCTGCTTCATGACAGTGCTGCACTTATATTTAAACATAATATAACGTTTCGATTCTCAAATATAGTTTTTATATTTTTTCTATTTTATAAAATAACGAAAAATAAAATTTAAATTGTAGAATTTCAAAAAAAAACCGTTAAAATTTAATTTAATTATTATCAAATAAAAATTCTTAGCTGAAATGAGAAATCTTAGCATACAAAAGAAGAACGTGACAAAAACTACCGCACAATACAAAATCTCTCGATACGCCCAGCGCGAACGTTCAAGAAAATTTGACAAAAATAAAAATGTCTGAATTGAGAAAAAATTAAAGAAATAAATATTATTATGGATAACAGTAAAAACTCGATGAACAATGATAAAAGTCTTTGTTTGTATTGTGATAAAGCGTTTTCAAATGTAAATGACCAAGAAAATCATGTAGAACGTGATCATAAGGCAATTTTAAATAAGGGCAAAGGCAGCCTAAGAAAAAGTGAACGAATAACAAAAAATACATCCTCAGAAAATTCTCATTTTACAGCATGCTTTTATTGCAATAACAAGAAAGTTATAAGATGTGATGATCTTGAATCTTTATTTCAACATCTTTTAACTGCACACAAGGATATTTATTTCGGCTGTAAATGTAGAACGCGAGTGCTCGATAAAATTTCACTGACAAACCATAGAAAAAATTGCAAAATAGGTGGAGACAAAAATTTCAAGTCGTTCTCTACCTCCTCTTCAGATGGAGTCAATGAGAAGCGTAAAACTACTAAAAAATCACAATCAAAGTCAAAAATCGATGTTAAATGTGATAATAATTCAGAATCTGAGTCTATTTCGACAGCTTCTTCAGCTGTCGCTGCTGCTGCAAAAAATTATAGTGTTAAACTGCCGCCTACAAATAAAAAGTCTGATAGAAGTAATGTAAAAAATTCTAATAGTTGCAAAAATGCAAACCACCTTAATGACAAACGTAATAAGAACAAAAATATATCAAGTAGTTGTAGCAGCAGCAGTAGTTGTAGTAGTAGTAAAACTAGTGAAGAATATACCATTCCTTTGACACGGCAGAAACTCAAAGAACCCGTATCACCACAAAAGAATCATCAGCAGCAGCAGGGCTCATCAAGCAATAGTAAGAAATTACCGAAAAATGGCAAAATATCGGCCACTTCAATTGCGACAGTAATTTCATCTTCTGTGAGCGAAAAATCATCATCGAGTTCAAATGCATCGTCAACAACCAAAGTTCAACGTACAAAAACTACAAAAGTAATCAATCAAAATTCACAAAATAATTGTGAATCAACTGAGACAACTCAAAAGAACGATGTCATTAATACTGAATTCGATGAAGACTTTTACAAGAACATAAGCCATAACATTAGAATAAATTTAAGTTATCATATTGATGGAAAAGCTGATCGATTGCAGCTGAGTAAACCTGCTTTTGATCATATATCAACAACATTAGAGAATCAGAGAACAAATTTGTCTGCAGTGACTATTAATGCAGCAGAAAGTGACAATGTTGATTTTAATCACAAACATAATGATCTCTCAAAGACCAATCATGCACATGAGAAGGAAATTCATGAGTCCACTAATTTTGAGCTCTCAACACCATTTCCTGCATTGTTGACGGTTGAACAATATGGATTTGGTGATACAAATTCTAATAAAAATAAACGTCACATCACAAAAAACTCTTGGAAGTGGAAATGGGATTTGATTAAAAAATATAAATATGTGAATGAGGGCGGAAAGATTGTGAAAAAGGTGAAACAAATTACAACTGGGCTTAAAGATCTATCACAATTAGATATGTGGACGCAGTTGAGCATGCGATCACGTTATGAAAATTTAAATAGTAGTCAAAATGGTGTAGCAGAATTTGATGATGGCCTCAATGATGATGATATCCTATCATCACGAATGATCAAAACGCAAAACATTGAGCAATTGAATAATATTCTTGATAAGCGATTAAAACCTGAAATCAATATTGAGCAACTACAGCAGACACTTGTAAAGGAAGAAATAATTGAAACTGAGTGCCCTGATACGGTGACTGATGATTTTGAAAGGGATGAAGAAATGACTTCTGAAATGCTCAGCATGTTAAGATTGACAAAAACCAGTATGATGAAAGTGTCAAATCCTATATTAAGTGGAGAATGGGCTCGACCACGTTGCTTTGTTTGTGTTGATTGCGGTCAAGAGTTTGATCTCATGAAAAGTCTCAATGATCACAAGAATTCAGAACATCCTTATGTTGTTTCAGCACATTACGAAGTAGTCGGTCGTGAGAATTTAGAGCAGAAATTGTACAGAAACTTATTTCTTCCGAAAAAGGCACTTCAGCTTAATGAAAATGCGACGACAAAAAGTTTATCAATAAATAGTGATAGTAAATCAAATGATGCTACAAGCACATCTGAAAGTAGTTCTAATTATCAAACGGACCAAAAAGAGAAAGAATGCACGAAATGTATGAAAATGATCAAATATTCAAATGACATTGACATTTATCGTCACATACTCGATTGCATTGAAGATCGAGTGTGGATGCAAGCAAAGAAGCGCAGTAAATATCGACGTTCACGTAGAAAAAATAAAAAGAACATAAGAAAACCAAGACTTTCAACTGACCAAAAAAAGAGTACATCTAGTCCATTTCAAAAAGAAAATACTGAGGGTGAGTGTCATTCGTTTTAAATATAAATTTTTTTTACAAATTACTTTAATATTTTAGGAGAAAATTCAACACTTTCAATTTCAAATCCACCAACGCCAAAAGAAGCATCAATAATTGCTGCTGCTGTAAATTTGCCAATTAAAAATGCTAAGAAAGAATCATTTATTAGTGATTCAGCTGCTACTGCAAATAATGACGGAATGAATATAAAAAGCTTTTTCCGAATTAGCAAAACTACTCCTAATTTACCACAAAAAGTTGTCGTTCAAATGCTTGAAATGCCTCCAAATTCTCACAATTCCTCATTGAGACATTCTCTTCGGTCCTCAGCTAAAAAACAACCGAATAAAAATTTTCATCAAAACAATATTAATGAAGTGAAGTCAAATGAGGCTGAAATATCTGAATCGAATGATGCTGTCAATGTCGACAATCCTATTGAAAATTCAAATATAAAAAAGGAAGAGACAATAATTGAAGGAATCAAAACTGAAACTGCAGACACCAAGCAAATATCAAGTGCAACAGATTGCATATCACCAACAAAAGAATTGCCAGCTCTACAGATTGTTGATTCTTCCACATCAGATAAAATGAATCCCTTGTTGAGTCCCACAAACTCATCATCTGCATTAATTAGCCCAACCTCAAGTTCCACAGTGCCTAAGAAAAAGAAAAAACTTAATGATTGCATCGCCATGTTAACGTGCAAAATTCAGGAAAAGCTAGGTGTAAACTTTTTTGAAAGTACAAGCACAGAAATTTTTCCTTCAGAAAATACACCAAAATATAAAGCTAAAGAAGAGCTACTTTGCAAAACATCATCATCCTCATCATCATTAATAATCTCACCACCCTCGCCTTGTATTTCACCAAATATTTTGAATACACCTGCACCCGTCATTATCAACAACACAAATCCAAATGTGCCACAACAAATTTATCAAATAACACCACTTATACCACAACAGCAGCTGCAGGAAAAACCTGAATTTATATGTCCTGAACAAAACGAAGTTATTGATTTAAGTGTCAAAAAGAAGCCTGAAATGAGAAAGGAAAAAATTAAATTTCCATCGCTACATGATGACATTCCAACGGAAAAGAATAGTAAAAACACATCAAAAGAGTCCGAGAGTAAAAATGAAATGCTTGAAAAAACTGAGCCAAATGCCATAGACTTGCAAAAGGAAATTCAAGAAGCTTCACAAGAAAAGAAAGATTCGAATGAAAGTGCAGTAGTTGAAAATAAACTGACAGAAGAGATGGGAAAATTAAATGAAACGGAAAAGTTAGAAGAAGGGTTTATGAATTTGAATGATATTAAAGAGTCTCTTAAAATAAGCATTTCAAAGGATAAAATACCGAATTTAGATGAAATTTTGAAAGAGAATCATGTTATTACAGTTAATAACTTGAAAATTTCAGATGAAGAGAGGAAAGCTTTTGAAGAACAGAAAAATCGCATAAGACAGATTCTAAATAAAACCAAGAAAACTGCCGTAAAGAAACAAACAAAGAAGACTGCAGTGTCATCATCACCTAAAAAGATAACGCCGAAAAAGAATGCTGTAAAAAATATTAAAGAAAAAGAAGACGTTGAAAACATTTCACATGTTGAAGATGATAAAACGGTACAAGAAAATGAAGAAACTGTTGAAATTAAAGATGAAAAACCACTTCCTTCAACCGAAAACACTGATAATAAGCCTAAAATCGTAGATAAAGCTGAAGAAGAAGCTGTTGATTTAGCACCAGTCGAAAATATTGTCGAGGAATTGAAGCCTGTAGATGTTGTTCAAACAATATTAAAAGAAGAAATTCCAAATCCTTCGAATAATATTGAAAAGAAAATACAGACTGCCATAAAAACAACTAATAGAATAAGATGCAGACGGCTTTCTGTAGTTGTTGATCCTATTATTCACCTTTCGGCATTTCAACAAAGCAACAGAAAAATCAGACTTACAAATAACTCTCAGCAAAATGGATTTTATGATTTATTGACTAACGATCAGTTGTTTAATGCCATCAAACCTCAATTAAAAGATGAAATACAAAAGAGCGTAAAATCGACAGGAAAGAATTCAATCAAAGAAGCAATTGAAGAAGTATTTGCATCAAAGTCAAAGCCAACAAAAGCTATTTTAAATGCTAATAAGACGTCTGCAAAAGTAGCTTCATCAAAACAGAAGTCTAATAAGAAAACTGTAAAGAAAAGAAGATCTAAATTTTCACGAAAACCAAAAAAGAAGCCTTCAGTGAAACAAGTAGAGAAGGTTCTTTTAAACAATGCAGATGAGAAAGAAAAGAAAAAGGAGATTATAGAAGAACAAGTTAAAGAGAAAACACCTATCCTTACTAAAAAAGAGCAACAGCAAAGTGTTGCATTGGAAAATCGACAGCAATCACAGCCTATTGTTGTAATTGAGAAGGCATCAAATGAAAAAGTTCAAAGTTTGAAAGATGAATTAATTGAAAATGCAAAACAAGCTAAAGACAATACTCTGATTGAGGAAAAAACAGTACCGAGGAAAAAGAAACAGCCAAAAACTAATAAAACAAAAACAATTGCATCTGCTCCCTTACTTCCTTCAGAAAATAAGAATGAATCAATTTATGAAGAAAATCAAATAAATAAAAAGGAAGAAGAATTTGAAGCACCATTTATTGAAAAAATCCAAGTACGAAAAGGAAAGAAGAACTCTCAGAAGAAGAAAGTTTCGACGGAAAATAAATCAAACCAATTGAAAGCAGTTGAGCAAAGCATTGTGCCGAATAGTGAAATAGTGACTGTTGAAAAATCTGTAATTGAAGAAAAAGACTCTACACCATTGATAGATTTAAAAACCCAAGAGATTCAAGAACAAAAACCAGTGAAAAAAGAGGAGAGTAAAATTTTGACTAAAAAGAAAAATGCAAACGTTTCAAAGCGTAAAACAGGATCAAAAACTAAAGTATCAAAGAAACTTTTACAAGAAAATATAGTTAAAGAAAGCATCGAAGAAGAGAAAATATTAGATGCTTCGCTATTATCAGACACTAGTAATGAAAACGACATTCCTCTATCAAAGCTTATAAACTCTTTCATAAATCTACCATCAGAATTGACTAATGATGTAAGTTTAGAGAATATTGAAAAAATTGAACAGCCTATAAAAAATAATAACATAAAACAGAAATCAACTCCGAAAAAGACACTTAAAAAGAACATCAAAGCTAAAACCAATAAAGTGATTAATAAGACAAGGGAACAAAATTCGAATGATAATATAAGTTTCAAAGAAAATAATGATGGTAAGATATTGGAAAAAGATTCAACAAGTGAAATGAAAACTGAAAGTGCTGAAGTGCCATTAGCAAAAAGCAAGAAGACTCAAAGAGAAAATTCAGTGAAATCTTCTTCAGAAAAGATTGATATCTTTGATATTAATGAAGATTCATTTTTCAATGATGATGACAATGATGTAGATCAAGGAGATGACAAAATTAATGATCTTGTTAATAATATTATTAACAGTTCTGAATTGATTGATTCTGAATCGGAAAAGAATGACAAAGTCGTTCAAGAAGAAGCAAAGTGCCTCATATGCAAAAGAAGCTTCAAAAATGAAAAAGTTTTAGAAAAACATAACAAGACGAGCACTCATCTATTTAAAGAGGCTCGTAGGCAAAGACGAATAGCTGAACTTAAAGAGAAAGAAACACTTAAGATAAAAGAGGCTAAAATGAAAAATGAAAAAGAGGAAATCATTTTAAATGTTAATGAGAAAAACCCACCAAGCACAACTCCTGATGAGATCAAAATCTTTCGTACTAAAGGTGCTCTCAAAACATTTGACAACATTCTTCCATCCTCAAACAATCAAATTAGTGAAGTAAAAAATATTGAACCTGTAGAAAAGGAATTTAAGCCTTTAATTAATGCTTGCACCATCCCAGATATTAAAGAGTTCAAACCAATAAATATTGAAAGTGGAAACTCAAGTGTTATTCCTCTTTTGGTTCCTGAAGAAGATGAAAATGATGACTTATCGAGAAAAGATAAAATATTTGATAGCTTATTTTCGAATATTGAAAACAAATTACAGGCAGCAGCTGCAAATGCTCCTATGCCACCATCACAGAAATTTACTTTTCCCTCATTAACACCACAGGAATCGGAAGTTGAGTCATCAAGCACTTCCTGGGATTTGCAGCATGATGCTGATATCGAATGGGATGGTGATAACAATGATCATAATACACCTATGATAACAAATCCTATAAAAGATAGAATTCTGAAGAAAGAGAAAATGAATAAGTGCAACAAAGAGACAACAGTGAATATTCCAACAAAATCACTTATCATGGGAAAAATTTTCAAAAAGCATCGTGACCGAGAAAAACAAAAAACACCTCAGGCCGATGCACCAAACAATAAACCTGGCATTAAAAATAGTCTTGATGAGATTTTCGATCATCTCAAAAATTCAGCAGAAATAGATGATAAAGTACTCACATGTCCATCACCTAAAACACTTCTTAAAAGCTCTGGTAACACATTCTCACCACAACACTCAAGTGACATGTTGGAAACGGCCTCTCAATCAAACAACAATAATAATAATAACATTTACTCAGGCAAATCAACATATGCTATACATGAAAAGCAAGATAAACCATCAAGTACATCTTCTTTTGCTTTGACGCAAACTCAACAACAGCAACGGCAACAACAAAAGAAGAAAAAGAAGGAAGAAATAAATACCAAAATAAAACTAAATGATACAACTACAAATGATGAAGATGAAGACGGAATCGGTGTAAGAAAATCGCGAAGAAGGTGTGCAATTAAAACAAAAACATTTGCAGAAACATGGAGCTCAGATGAATATGAAGAATTGCACGATACGAATGATATAATCAGTATAATTAATGAAATTGAAAAACGTGAATCAAACAGTAAGAAAAGAAAAACATCAAAAAGTGAGAGCATTTCTTTTGATAATAAAAACGAAGAATCAATTGAAAATCATGTTTACAACCACAATAATCATCAACAGCAACAAAAATCTGAATCAATGCTAAAAGCTAATCAAGTTATAACTGAATCAGAAAATAACTCAATAATAACACCAATTAATACTGAAAAAAGAAAATCTGTACAGTTACAATTCCCTTCAATTGAAAATAAAAAAACGAAAACGCCCAATAGTCATGCATTCAAAAAGAGAAGAGCTAGTAATTTAAAGGATGGTCATAAATCGGATGAAGAAACTTTTACAGCTACAAAAGATCTTAAGCCTTTAAAACCATCTTTGTCAATCATGAAAAAACGTCGCATGAGCTGCTTTGTTCCTTCAAGAGCTTTTGATGATGATTCAGTATCACTTCCATTAGCTTCTACAAAATCTTCAAAAAATAACATTAAAAATGTGAATAGCACTATAAACAATCAAAAGCAACATGATATATTTAATAAAAAAATAAGTAGCACTAGCACAAGTGTGATAGTTGACGAAAAAATTATGAAAATGACAGGAGGAAATTGTAACAATCAGAAGAAAATTTTAAGTGCAGTGTGCAATAATACCAACAGTAATAATAATAATCATTTATCAACGGTAAAAAAGAAAAGTCAAAAGCATCGAAAGCGGCCTCGTAACAAAATAAAAAATATTGCATATGATTCGGATAGTGATTTTGAATTAAATATTAATAAAAAATCAAGGAATGTCTCATCGTCATTAAATGCGAACTCAGCATTTAGCGACTCTGTGAGTGAAGACGATGATAAGGATGAAGAAGAGGATGAACAAGAACTTATAATACCTACATCACATGGTACATTAGTAAAAAGTACCACTAACAGTACTAGTAGCAGTAATAATAATAGCAATACAAACGAATTGACAATGATAAATGAGCTGAAGCTCTTGCCAAATGATCTCAATGTAGTCCAATTAACTACAACCGCGAATGCTGCCATACCAGAAGACATAATCGATCCAATGCAGAGCGCTGGTAACCGTACGAAGAGACATAGCTCAGAAAAGCTCTATTATTGGTCATCATCATCATCAGAGAGCGAGTTAGAGCACGGTGATACGGCAGATGGCGAGAATAATGAAGATTCAATGATTCCACAACAACCTGAACAGCACGGATGGATTGTTGGAGACTCGCATAAAAAACTTGTAACACTTCTAGCGCATGCAAAAATTAAAAACAAAATTAATTAACCTTTTCAGTGTAGAATTGAATGAATTAACGTTTTAGTTAATTACACACACACACGAGCGTTTTATGTCCTACAAATACCTTCATATATTAAAATTTTCTCATTTATTTCTAATCATCCTAATTGTTCACACAAATACACACACATTATGATGCAGTAATATTAATATAGCTAATAGTTGATAAACATACAATATATTATGATGATTTTTATTCAAAAATAATGTATAGAAAGAAATTTAAGTGACATAAACTCATAAAACAATTCAGAAATTTAGTAATGAATTAGACGAAAAAAGTATGAGGTAAATGATCTTGCGTTAAATGAATCTATTTTAAATGAATGATATCATTAGATTTTTAAAAGTGCTAAGTTTTCAAAATTGAGAAATTTTAAATTAATTAATTGAAACACTAAATAATTATTATTGGTTGAGGTTTGAAAGAATGTTTAAAAATCAGGGTTTTGAAGGAAAAAAAGATAAGACGATCGACGTAATTTGATGTTTTTGGATGAAACCTATGTTGAATGAAAAATTTAAAATTCGTAAAAAAAATCTATAGAGCTTGCAATTTTGAGAGCATATAATGATGAAAAGAGCATAATAAAAAATATGAACTTTGATTTAGTGTAATTTAAAGTAATGCAAGGAACATTAATATTTATTATGAAATTTTTTGATATGTCAAAAATGAATCAGTGCGAAATGTGTTTAGACAAAAATATATAGTTGTATAAATGAGTAAAGAAAAGGAAATAAGATAATTTTCCAAGAAATTTGCAAAAAGATTAATGATAGAACAATGTAAAGAATAATTATCTCGATAGAAATGCATAGAAAAATTATTATAATATACACACATATATATATGTAGATGTCTTATTCGATTTCAATTGATAAGAAAAACAGAGTTAAAGATTTTTATTATTTCCTTTTCTTTTTTGATTTTAGTAACATTCAAAAACTGCAAATAAGTGTTCATTTTCTCCAAAGTCATTAACAACTAATAACTTTTTTCTTATCATTTAAATGCAAGAGAAAATAAATTAATGGTGATGTGAATTTTTTTATAGTCATTTTCCACATATATTATGATACAATCCGTAACTAGTTTTAATAAAATCAAATTATAATGTCGAGAAAAAAATTAAATTTTAATTATTATAAAAAAAGTTGATCAGAATTTCTCATTCGATTGATGCAAAATCCAGTTTAAAAAAAGATTTACAATAAAAAGCTTTATCGTTTAACAATTTTTCAAAATATCAAAAACTTAAATGTTTAATGTATAATTATATAAATATCCAGAAAACAGTGCAGTGAGCAAATGAACATACTACATGGAAAATTACTTGATTAATATGAATAAAGGAGAAATTTTTTAAAAAGAATAAACACCAAATATTGTTTTCTTTTAACAAAATTTACTTCTTTATTCTCTTATTTAATTCTGCTGATGTGTTTTCATTATAACTTTACATTTGAGGGTGAATGTTGTTTTTCTTTTGATCAGTCACATTTTTCACTTTTTATTCCAGTAATTTCAATTCTATATCTTGTTGTGCTCCAGCCTTAGCAACTGTATATAAAATTTCAATTAGTGGAATAAAGACATTGATATAGTGGCATATTTAACAATTTACATATCTCAAACATCATAAGCATATTGTTGTTGCTGTTTGCGATGAGTTTTTTCATCTAGTTTATTATGTTGTGATAATTGCTGCTGTTGCTGCTGTTCATAGTCATAAAATATTTCATTATCCAAATGAGCAGTCTCTTTCCAAGGCTTGTAGAAATTTTGATGACCTCTCAATTCAAAAAAATCATCATCTAATTGACCATTTGCACTGTTACTGCGTGTAGTCAATTCTAAATTTCCACCAAAGTTTTTCTGCTTGAGTTCATTGTCAAAGTAAGCTCCATAAATCATTTCAAAATTAGCCCGATTTAGAGGATAAGGATGAAAATTCGTTGAACGTTTTCTTACATAATTGAAACAGCAAGTCCGAAAATGTCTCGTGCCACATGCTAATTTAAAAAATTGTTTTAACATGTTTTATCATTTTAAAGCACAAATTTACCTCTCGCACATTCTGATCCACAACTATCACAAGAAAGAGCAACTGATTTATTTGGCCCAAATTCCCAAACAGCAAGTGAGATGAATATTAAAAATGCCAATGGTATAGATCTCATTATTGTTGTTGTTACAATTAAGAAGAATGACTGCGAATTTTACTATTGCAAATTATCCAACTATTCTTTGCAGAATTTTTTTGTATAAGTTGTTAAATATTTTTAAACAGCCATTATTCACTCGGTTTAAGTATATGCACTTTTAACGCTAAAATATGTTTATTTCTATGAATGTGATCTTGACACTTTGAAAACGATAGGAAAACTGTAAGATTTTTCATCTCAACATCGTTATTTATAAAGCGTTTGCCATCAAAAAATAAAAACAAGAAAAAAGAAAAAGTTTAATTATCCCCAGAGTTGCACTTACTCGCACAGAAATTACATATTAACCACAAACACATTGACTCATTGAATACATAAATTTTTATGTCATAAAGTTTCCATACGATAAGTCTTTTAATAGATTGCACTTTTAATATGCAAAAAGAAAAAAAACATTTGATATTACAATTCTTGAATTGATACATCATCTCTGTAAATATTTTTAAGACGATGTTTTAGAAATAAGCAATTAGCCAATTGGCCCTTTTTAATTTTGCTTATTACTGAAGAGAAATAAGATGAAAAAACGTTAAAATGAATCAAAGTACATCATGCTAACGCAAATTGACATTAATAAATATTCTATAAGCAAACACCTACCACAAGAGAAAAAAAAGTTTTCTTAAAGAAGTTCGTGCTTGAATCCTTTTTAAAAAGTATGCTAATAAATATGAAAAGTTTTATATATGTATATGTGTGTTAACTTTAGCAAAATATCGAGTAAAAATAAACAGAGTTTGTTTGTTTGTTTTATTGAGTTCATATTTGTAGTTTAAACCTTATGGTTTATTACATTAGATAATAGTGATTTAGTTTGTGTTACAGATATCATGTAGGTATTCAGGCTTGACAATGGATTCGAAAAGGAATTCTCGTACCCGTTTATTGAAGAGATTTAGTGTGTGAATAGATTTAATTTCAGGTGGTAAACTATTAAAAAGCTGCGGGCCTTTGACA
>JACWBX010002431.1:11094-25289 GCA_014622435.1 Polypedilum pembai | reverse complement strand
CATCTATCTATTGAATAAAGTATAGATCATTAGGATATTTGAAATTGACACTTTTTTTAAAAGTGAACATTTTTTAACCAACTCAGATCACTGTGCATGAATAAATTATTATTATTTCTTCATTTTCACATTCTTTTTTACGCGTCTTTTAACAAATGAAAAGATTGTTCTTTTTTCTTTGATGGTATTTTCCACATAATAAATTTATATCCTATTGTATGTGTGCATAATGTCGATTCATTGGAACTTTGCCAAAAACATGAAATGATGATGATGTGAATCATTTCCAATTCATTTGTCAATTGAATTCCTTCCGTTAACATCATCATTATCATATTGTTGTTGTCAAAATATAGAGTCCTCGGCTATTATTAAATGAAGTGCTAAATTTATCACTTTAGTTTTTGTTTGTTTACTATTTGCGAATTTATTGAATGAATGTAGGAAATAAGGAACCACTTGTTGTTATTGCTGCTTTCCTTTACACAGTCACGTCGTTTTATTCAGTTAAATGCTTATTCGAGGAATATGAAGAAATATGCTTAAATTATATATATGTATAATCCAAAATACTTCTTCCTTCTTATAGTCATGTGTACAAGCTCAGATGTGTGTGAGAGAATTCCATTACCTTCCACACTACTATTAATGCTGCTGTATGAATATAGACTAATTGAAGCGAATAGAAGTTAAGCAGCATTTGGTAGTGTTCTATATACGTTATAATATAACATGCATTATCATGTGAACATACCATGAGCAAACATAGCATCACGATTAATATTAAAACTTTTATCTCATAGTTTTCTTTTTATAGCACTAACTTTATACTAAATTTATATCTTGAACGGTTAAATTTTTTTCACTTTAAAATCTTTCTGTCAATTTTGTGTCAAATTTTTTCAATTTAAAACTATCACATTTTGATTAGAAACGTGATAAAATTATAAAAATTACTTACTCTATCATATAATGAAAAGACTCGCTCAATATCTTCCTTCGTCAAATTCTTGGCACCCTAAAAAAAATTATATATGCATGCGAAATAGAAAGAGAAGAGAAAAAGAAGTTATGTGAAAATAATTAAGAGAAAAGAATTTCATTTAGAAGGCGTTCAAGTGTAAATAGACAAATTGTGTTGAGCAAAGGCAAAATCGACATAAGTGTCGTGTTAATTAAATTTTTGGCTATTAGATTTAATGCTGATGTCTCAGGTTAATGTTGGTGTGATGTTGGTAGGGTGAAAGATGACACTTACTTTAAATACTTGTCTGCACAAAAAGTTTTCTTTCACTGGAAGCAATCTGTTTTTATTGTTGTTGTTACGTGGCATGAGCGTGTATTTGATGACAGCAATGAGAAAGTGAAGAAGAAAGGATGAAATTAAATATTGATTAAATTGAGACACGATTACTGTAAGTATTATAAGACTTGTTGTGTTAGTAGGTATGAGTGAAAGAAAGATACTGAATATTGTGTTTTCATAACGTTAACTGTCGAAAAGATGGAAGGTGATGCGAAGTAATGGAAAAAGTTTTATTCAGCTGTACATTAGATTATATAAACTTTTTTCCATGAAATGTTTATCATTAATCTTGTATATCCCTGACGTTCTTATGTGAGCATCATTTCACTTTGCTCAATTTATATTTAATTATGCTACTTTTTTATTTTGCAAGCAAACTTTTAAAAAAATTCTTTCATAGAAAGTGAAAAGAGCAAATTTAAATATTTTAAAAATTCTCCACGCCGTGAAGTCCACGCCCAAGAATTCTCATTTCTCTCCATTTACTCTCCCTATGTTAAAAGCCTTTAATTTATTTCATGGTAAAAAGAGAGAGCAATTTTATCAGTACGAAAATCTGAGAGCCAAAATCAGTAATTAAAATTAAATAATGCACACAATATCTGACATATTTTACGCAGCGAGCGAGCAATATTTTTTTCTTGGTTTCGGTTTGCCTCATTTATATTTAATTGATATAGCTTGTTATTAGCATTAGGAAATTGAGTTGTATGAAAGTCTACAATAAAACTTACTTTGCCATCTCACTCAATTGAAGTCTCCCTGTTGAAGTCCGCATAAATGAAAATGAATGGGGAAAAAGAAAGATGTAAGAAATCCATTTAACACAACCATGTTTTGATTTACAAAAAGTGAATCCTATGGAGAAAATTTTTATTTACCATCTTTATTTGCGTCAAACACTTGTAGCTTGAATGAGAAAAAAAGGAAAAAAGTCATTAACTCTATGTAGAAGATCTTGTTTTCTTTTTAAAGCAGTTATATGGTGTATGTTTGTATGTACATGATGTGCATCTAGATGGGAAAAGAAAGATTTATGTCGTGATTTGTTATCCATATAATGTAACGCTACGATAGGCATCTTCATTGAAGAATGTAGATTTTACCGTATCGATACTCGAAAGAAAACGTGAGTGGGTATGAGAAAAGGACAATAGATCCATTTATAGAGCGAGCGAAAGAAAGTGAGACATGAAGGGCACATGTTGCTATAAAAAATGACTTGGTATACATAACATCGATGTACATGGATCATCAATCAAATCATCGTGCTCGCAAAAGCACTTACTATCAAAACACACAGCAACATTACACCATGAACTTTTTCTTTTCATGCCTACGCTTGAAATATGAGCAAAATCAAACTCACTTACCATTATATCGGTATATTCTATTAGTCTCTCTTCCGAAACATCATTGTTGTGCTTAGCTTCCTTTAAAAGATCACGAAGAAAATTCTAGATGAAAAGAGAGAGAGAGAAAAAGAAAAAAGTTACTTGTGTGACAAGTCACTTATCAATAAATCAGCTTATTCATGCATGCAAAAGAGAAAGGGGTGGCTTGACACACAAATTATGCGTCAGATTTACATTCCTTACCTTCAATTCATCTGCCTCAATATATCCGCTATTATCCGAGTCGTATTCACGCCAAATTTTCATAAATTCCACGCTCGATTCAAGAGGGTTATCAAATCTGAAGAGAAGCAAAAAATTTTCTTCCATCGGCAAGAGCTGAGCAAGCTCACGAATATCTATTTTTCCGTCTTGATTGTCATCATAAGCTTCAAGAAAACATGATTTTAGCTCGTTAAGCATTTCATCTGTCAATGCCTGCGTAAGAAAAGAATGAGTAATAAGTACATACTTTTGAATATGCTGTGAGGTTTCAGTTTAATTAATTTCCTATTATGATATATAATTAAAAAATCTCTCCACCAATTACGATGCAATGAAAAAAGTTTTTAATGCTGTTTTTGAAGAGGGTTTTACGGAAAACGAGCGAACATAGGGTGAATAAGTAAGTCAAGCTACTTGACATTAAAATAGCAAAACTTTTCCTCTCTCTTACGATTGAATGAATAGCTGTGATCATGTTGAAAGTAAAGCGAAGTAATGAAGCAAAGTGAAAACTCAAATAAGTAGAGTAATTTAGAAAATTAATCAATGGTTCATCAAAAACATCTTGCTTGTACTAATTCATCAAATAAAAGTCAGTGTTTGTTTTCTTCAATCAAAAACTTTCTTCTTCTCTGTTTTATTTAAACTTTTTAGTTCTTAGATATTTTAGAGATCAAAACAAGAAGTAAAAGTGTATAAACGAAAAACTTCTTCATTTTATGTAAACATAAAAGCTTTCAAGCAACAGCAAGAATTCTTTCTGTTCTTTCATGGAATAAGATGAAACAGATAAAGTTAATCTTCATTTGCTTTATTCTTCTTTTTACTCATATATACTCCCAATTCAATGGGATCATTTGGATTTTCCTAAAGCATACACTTTAAGGCTTATGAGAAAAAGTGTCTGTATACTTATGAAGATTTGAAAAAAGGATGAAATGAGGTAAGTATGAAGCTGTATTGTTTGTAGCACAGTTATTTGGGATGGATGAGTTAAAAAAGGAAAAGACTGTGCGGAAGGATACGGTACTGATGATAATAATAATGATATGATGATGACGACAAACAATTTCTTCTCTCATTACCCCTCTCTGGCATTTTTATGCACAAAACTCAGTGCGTGTCTTGAATATATTTATCGTTATATTCTTTTTTCCTATGCTGACTTCCCTCCTATAGTCACTCACTCCATCTACCATCCAACTCGTTTTTTTTTTTTAATTCAATGAATCTCAATTTTGTTCGTTTCCCATTGAATTTATTTTTCTGACATTTATTTTTGCCTTAAATTATTTATTTGCCTACATAAATTTTTTTTCTACTCGTTAGATTTTCCATTCTCTCGCTCACATTGCTCTTTCTTTGTTTTCATTAATATTGCTACTGCCTCTCATTTTCTTAAATTGTGCATTTGAAACATTTCATTATTGAGAAGCAGTGGCATATGAATTGAATAGCAAAATTTTTTTGATATTTTATTTCTTCAGTCCAAAGTGCCAAGAGCTAAAGGAAAATCGATGTGACGTGAAAATATTGCTCAATTTTTATTCTTTTTTTTTTGCTAAACTACCTAGGCAGTTGTTTTAAATCTATGTGCGTTTATAAAATGAGAAGAAGAAAAAGAAAAAACGACGGTAGGTAGGTTATTCGATTCGATCTTGAATTAGGCATTTCAGCGAATTGCTGTTTATTTTTTTTAATAGCAAAAAGTGATTTTCTCGTGTATATACGTACGACTTTTTAAAGTGTGAATCGCGGTGTGATTTAGCTTAAATAAACTATGGAAATTTTCTCTCTCTTTAATCTATGACAGCGAAAAATTTTTACATCTTTATTTGAATGATAGGTCAAAGTTGAACAATAAAATTTGGAATGTTTGGAAATTATCATAAAGAAGCATTTTGGCAATTGAAAATTATTCGTATCCATGGATGATTTATTTCTGTCATATTAAACGTCAATAAAATGTTATAAAACTTTTGAATTCGCATCACATTTCTCCTATATCTGTATGAATGAGTAAGTAAAATGGAGAGCTATGAGAATTTTTTCTTGTCATTGAATCAACATGATATCGTCGTCATAATTTATTGCACAAATAAACATTTTTCTTTCGTTTTTTTTCTCTCCACAAATCCGCAATTCCACAAACATCCCAAGTTCTACATATACCAAATGTTGTTGTTTTATTTTCTCATACTAATAAAATTTTCATTTTTTATATATTTTCATATGGCCACTGCAGAAACAATTTTGCATCATCAAACGAATTGGCTACCAACCAAAAAGTTTATAAAGATAAATGTTATTTCAGATTCAGACCGACGAGAAGGAAGAGAACGTATAAATATTTTCATGTGCACACACATACACACATAAATATTTTAATTAAAATGCCTTAAAAATTGCTTTACGGTAAAGGAAAATTGAGTGGATTTTGAGCTTACTACATACATACTAGTTGACACTTGTGAGAAGGTAAGTATTTCTAAACTCTAAACGCAAAAGTATACACATCTGTAGCACTTCTATCATGCTTTATACCTTTAGTAACTGAAAAATTATTTCTAGTTGAAGGTTGTGTGGTAAGATGAGAAAAGATATGAAAAATAATGATCCTATTTATGCCTTTTATACATGTAGATCATAATTCAACATGGCTTATACAAAATGCTGTGCATCAAATAACACAAACAAGATCGTGTGTGCGTGTGCTTTGTGCTTACTTGATTCGAGAGCTATTGTAGCGAAATAGACAAATAACAAATGCGAATATATATGCCAGCAGCGACAGCAACACTAGGGGCATATTGGCAAAATTAAGGAATGTAAAAATGCGAAAAACAAAGCCTGTATGGGAGACGTGAGACTATTTTCAAGAAATCTCAAATATAAAATGTTTGTCTGTACAATGTTTTGATTTAAAAATTTTTATGCAATCTTTCTAAAGGATTTCTTTCAATGGTTATTTTTATTGATTTGATATAGCATTTACTATTCGCTTATTCATTTCAAAATATGTATATGGTGCTTCATGTTTTTATTATTACTTTCTCTCGTTCTTGCATGATGTGGTTTTTACGCGATAAAAGTTATGAGCCATATGCCGAGGCGATTTATTTCAATTTTTTCCCTTTTGGTTCTTTTCTTATTTCCATTTTCCTTACCAACAACATTATTCATATTATTTTGCAATGTGCGAAAAAAAAATATTGAGAGCACACGTAAAAAAGAAAATGACTACCATTGCGTAATGAATTTTCAACGCAAAATTGCAAAGAACTGTGACAGTATAAGCTGTTGGAAAAATTTATGCATTGTTTCAATGTAAATAATTTCTTTATTGACACGAAACAAGACCATTGAAAAGGAAAAATTAACTTTTTACTAGTATATGAAACTAGCCTTAGAATTTTATTAAATATTTATACACCCCTTCGGTTATTGATTAGAAAAATGTCGAAGCTGATAGAGAAAAAAATGAATAAATAAGTGGAAATGTGAATAAACGAAAAATTGAATAACGAATATATCAAGGCATATATCATAAAAGATGAAATATAAATATAAGTCAAAATAAAAAAAGCAAGTCCTAGTCTATTATATCACTTTTTATCACCCTCATTGCCCTAACTTTTATTATTTATATTGATTCCTTTTCTCATTAAATTAAAAATGGCCAAGCTCGTGCGTGAGAAAAGAGAAACAGATGTCAATAAAAAGAAGCAAAAAAGAGAGAATTAATTCTAATAACAATCATGTTGATTTCATGAAGGTCTATCACTTTGATTCATATATTGTGACTTTCTTCTGAAAATTCGAGACAGCAAAAATAATCTTTCCAAGCAACAACTTGCTCGTTTCATCTCATCTTTTTATTTTCATAAGACTGGCTATTTTTTTTTATTATAAATTTAAATTCAATCAACACTTTGAGTAATACTTTTTTATAAATGAAAGCTTTTTAAGAATGCAAGAGATCCCTTTATCATGTTTCAATTAATTTTAGCAGTTGAATAAATTTTCTTATGGTTTACACGAAAATACAGCACGTACCACCAAGTCTAACATCTTTATCACAACCGTCCCTAAACGTCTCTTATTTTTACCTTTTCTGTCTCATTCTCTTGAGTCTCCTTTTTACTATGTTAATTAGACACGAAATTACATCGTAGTATCGCATAGGAGCCAACCAAAAAATGAAGTCATACACATACAACGGATTATGTTTATTAATTAATTTGCACGCACGAAAGGAAGGGAAAGCTTCATTTTGAAAGAGCTTTCTTCTTCTTCTTCTCTGTTGTCAGTGTAACTAATGAAGGTACCTTCATCACTTCAGACAAACAATGTCATGCAAACACATGTGTACAATAAAAAATATATTTCAATCTACCTTGACCCAGCTCTGACCTATGTATTTATTTGACCTCTCTTCTTCTCATAAATCTCATGTGATAGAAACATTCAAAGTGCTGCATGCATCGAATTTTTTTTTCCTTTTTTCCTTCGGTTTTTGTAATGAATAATGGGCACACTCGTATGCGTGTGATACCGACCACACGTATAGAAAACTTTTCCCAATTGCAGAAAAAGATACCCTCAAGATACCAACCAATTCACTCACCTCACTGTTTACTTCTGTTGGGTTAGCGCTCGATACAAATTCACGCAAGAAGCCATCCAGTTCCGTACCTTCAATGAAACCGTTTCCTATAGATAATGAAAATCAAGAACAAAGAATGAATGAGGGTAAAGATAAGATGAGAAAGAGATAAAAAAATCTTTTTGAATTATTTAATTTTCCTACATACACAGCTTAGCACACCACACACAAGTTAGTAGCAAACACATATGATATACAAATGAATAGCATGAAAATTCCCATTTTATTATTCTCTGTGCTTTTTATGC
This sequence comes from Polypedilum pembai, assembly GCA_014622435.1. Classification (NCBI taxonomy): domain Eukaryota; kingdom Metazoa; phylum Arthropoda; class Insecta; order Diptera; family Chironomidae; genus Polypedilum; species Polypedilum pembai. The sequence goes on along the minus strand of JACWBX010002431.1, from coordinate 17,450 downwards.
TCTGATATTCCCTGATGCTAAAGAAAAGAAAGAACTTCAGCTGTTGTTCTGATGAAACGGATGAAAGAGAAAATTCGCCCCTCTATGGGTGTATACTTTTTTTATTTATTGTCATACTTAAGCAACCAAATATACAATGCTCAAATATAATAGAATGGAAATTAAAAGACATGTAATAGAACAACTTTAATGTCAGCAAGAGGCATTTAGTGTGGACTGTTAAATGATAATAATGCAAACTCATTAATATAAAATTAATGTGAACTTATTGTTCCCATATGAGTGATTTTGCCATGTGTTGTATAATAGTAGAAATTTCATATAACCTGCATGTATGAGAGCAATTGGAAAATGTGTTATGAAATGTTTCGAAACATTCATTTTCTTTTCTTTTCGAATGATGAATTAAAATAATCAAGGTTTGAAAATTGACATTAAACTTCATGCTTGTTTAAATATATCCTTTTGGGTAAAAAAAAAGGAAATTGAGTAGGAGCAGACCTTCGATAATCTCATATGTTTCTTTCATTCCTTTTTACATATGTACAAATTTTTCTTTTTTTTACTCTTGAACAATGATGATGGCATTTTGTACAAAAAATATGTATCATTTGATTTCGAATTCAAGAAGCATACAAGTACACATATAAACACATCAATGAGCATTGCTATGGTTGAATGAGCAAAAAAGAGAAAAGGAAAGGAACAAATATGAATCAGAAAACGACATAACAATTCTGTTGACTTGAAAAATTATTTATATAGCGTAAAATAGCATTATTATTCACACATGATCATATCTTATAAAAGATAATGAAACTTACCGTCCTTATCATAATGGCTCCATACATCCATAAATTGATTAGCTGACAATTTCTTTAATTCACGGGATTCTGGATCACGATATTGACGCATAAAGTTTTGAGCCTTTTCAACATTGACACGTTTTTTTGCTGCCTCCATTTTCTTTTATATCACTTTTCACAGACTAACTTTGACTTTTGCTACTGCTGAAGATTTACACTTTTCTCCCTGACGTAACTTTTAATTGCTACGATTTATTCTTTTAAAATGATTGCCTAACAGACAGAGTTTCTATGTATGAATAGAACAGCGCAATTATCTGGAAATAAAAGAAAGTTCGTGCTTAGAGATATTCACATGATGAAATTTTTGTACTCGCTTTTTGTTGAAACGATAAGGCTAAAAAAAAGCATTTAAAATAGCAGCGAGAAGAGAGCACATGAGAGCATAAGAATGTACAAAAAGAGGAAAAAAAAGATAAAGAGAGCGCATGATAATTGCTTTCAATTTGCTTGGACAAATTTTCTTCCCTTTGGGATGCCCTTATAATGAATATTTCGATATGCTAAACACATTCCATTCATCCCATGCATTTGTAATTTTTTCGTTCCGTATGCCTAACGACAAAAGCAGTGGCACTCTATAAAAAGAGACTATGACCATCATCATGTGAGATTTTTATAAATGAGTAAATATGAGAACCTTTTTTGTTGCTTGTGATTCGTTGTTGTTGTCATGATGTACAAATTTAGCAATAAAGAAAAACGCTTTGTTTTGTTGAGAAAGGCACGCAATGCCACTTTTTTGTTATTATATTCCAAAAATGTTTATCGCCTGGAGCTCTCACGATTTTCCAAGTTGAACTTTTTATATTTTATTAATAATTTAATTCTTTTTCATTCATGTGCAAAAATAATATTCAGGTAGAGCAAGCGAAAAGTACACCTTAATTATTTCATCATGATTGCGCAACCTATATTCATTTGATTTGCCTCCGAATTATGTCTGTTTTTTCTTTGTTCGTAATCTCACTGATTTATGGTAACTGTGAAAAGTGAAAGTGAATATTATTATTCTCAAAGTTTTTAAATTTCACCATTTTAAAAGTACATGAATATAAATTACTGAAAATACAGCCTCTCAAATGCTGCGGAACAAACATTTTTCTCTCGAATTTAATCTTCATAATCAACAAATATTATAATATTTAAGAATTTTGAATGATAAAGAGGCATTTAAGTATCTTTTTATTTCTGTTTCAGTACATTTCAAATATCAAAGTAATTTCTAAAAAAAAGTATTTTATAAAAGGATGCATAAAAAGTCCAATCAATTAGATAATTATATTCATGTTTCTGTACTTCGAATTTCATTACTCCATAGTCTATCGACTACTATTTGTATTCAATTTTACAAAAAAATTCATGACAATCAGCTCTTTTTAAATAGAATAAGGTGAAGAAAGGTATGTAAATAAACATTCTGTTACCTTTTATTATTTCAACCTTTTCACACTCTTTCTTTATCTTTCTTTCATATTGGCCCATTTTATCATACATATTTTTTGAGAATAAAAATTCGCTGAAGATGAAAAGTTGTGCTATATTCTTACATTTGACGTTTTTTTACACGTTTTCACATCAAACCAGAACCAACGCATAAAAAAATCCAGGGACTTGAGTATTACTTCGTTTGCTGCTGCCATTTGACGCAGAAATGAAAAGTTCTGTATGATTTCGAATAATCCTTGTGCATGACATATCATAATGCTTTCATTATTATTTTCGCTCAGCAAGCTATCACTACATTTTATCATAAGTCTCTCTTTTGGTTCTAACTGCTATCGCACAATTTACTTTGTGGCAAATAGAATGAAGTATGTTCTTATGGTAAAAAGAAGAAAGGATTTTTTCCTCTACCATTTCCAATATATAATACTTCATCATCATTTCACATTAGACTCACCTGAATTGCTCACGCTCTCACTCTGGATTTCCAATAAATGGATTGTATTACGATATCTATGAGACCAATTAATCAAGATTTTTTTCTCTTTTTAAGTGCGAATTAACGACGTGTTAGAAGTAATTTCAATAAATTTTTTTCGTCAACTTATTTCACTGTTGAAAAGAATCAACTTGTTGGAACACTAAAAGGTTTTGTCTTGAAAGATTGTATAAATTGAAAACGGAAACTTTTAAAAGACAACTTTATATGTCCAGGAGCTTTTGACGACTAAATTGTAAAATGAAGAAAAAAATTCCTTCTCGTTTCACATTCTAGGGAAACATGAGACATGCGCATAACGATTTTACGATCCTCATCATTCGGTTTTTTGTTATTACAATTTCCTCTCATTCATAAATCTCTAATCGCTACTCACAGAGCTTATATCGCTTTTTTTCCTTTGATAATTATTCTCTTTTATCCCATGTTTGAAATCGAATATTTGAAAAATCTGTCATTGATCATTCACACCTCTTACTTGAAATAAAGAATTATTTATAAAAGTGTGAAACAGAAATGTGATATTAAAATCTTTTAAAAAAAGAAAAACAAATGAATTAGATCAGTGTTCACTGATGTTTATATATTGAATTATTTCGTATTCATTGCTTTAATATAAAACGATGAATACCATAAAATTTTCAACATTTCAACAACGTGAATGAAACGATTTATAAAATTTTGAATAGAAAAGCTCCATTTAAAAATACACAAGTAACGACTCGAAGATGAAGTAAAATCTGAAAAAAAAACATGATTAAAACCATTTGATATAAGAAGCCGGCTTTTTATTTACTTATTTTATACTTATTATAAACATTATATAATGTGCACAAAAAATTCTTATAGCAATAACAACAAATATTAATCTAATCAAAAGTTAAGAGATCTCTTTTTCTTAAATAATTCTTCAATAGTAAGTATAGCAGTAGATAGCAGTTTAATTTTTGTATCAGTCGAATGTATTATTTGAAGCAATACTTAGTAGATATTTTATTGAGCCTTTCCATTAGACTTTTCAGCTTGTGGTTTGTTCTCCTTAATTCCCAAATGAGCTGGTGCGTTTGTATGAGTAATTGTAATATGGCGTTCACCAGATTCAATTGCAGCTGGTGGTGGAGCTTTGATTGTTAATATTCCATCACTAGACAAAGTAGATTGAACAGTGTTCATATCATACTCATTTGGCAAGACATATTTGCGAACAAAGTGACGTTCAATTGTACCGTGAGCATCATCGCGTTCTTCATGTTTTCCTTCAACTACGACAGTGTGATCAACTGTTTTTACACTGATTTCGTTTGGTTGAAAGTGGTGAACGTCAACACATGCTTGAAAGCCATCCTTACCAAGATGCATCGATTTCTGATCTTTATTCAACTCATTTATAGCTTCTCGAGCGATTTGCCATGGACGACGATAACCGGTCGGCAAAAGATGATGATGATGAATATTCGAACGTGGTATAATGCGATCAGAAAAGAAGTCGCTAGGAACTAAACCCATACCAAATCTTGGTTCCATTTCTGTAAAATAAAGAGAAAAAATGTTAATTTGAATTTTTAATACTTAAAAAATTTTATAACCTCAATTTTTAATCTTTTTTCTCTTACCATATGAAAAGAATGGATCGTCAAGAAGAGCACGAATAATAGACATTTTGACTTTTAGAATTGATTAATAGATTGTTTCAATTACTTTTTCTTAGTTTCTGAATTTAGTTTCACTTTTAAATATGATTTTTCAAAAGTTTTCTTAGAGATGTTCTTCTTCTGACAGTTGTAAAATAAATGATAAATTAAAAGAAAACTCGATCTATTTTATAACGAAAAGTGTAGTACTATTCTCTCTCGTACTAGAATTTTCTTTAAATTTTCTCGAAACCCTAGATTTTCAATAGCACAGAAGCTTCTTGATTCTTCTAAAAACTTTTAGTGATTTCTTTTTTCATTTCCACAATGATTTAGAAATTTCAAAAAAAGATTTTTCAAATTTTCATGAATTAAATTTTTTGGAAATGTCATGTATGTTGAGATGATATGAAAATTTTATAATTCAGTAAAAATATGCAATGAAAAGCTTTTAAAAATAAAATTACTATTTGTAGTAGAGAAATATTTATATAGCATAACTAGTTACTGCCTGCTATTAGTAAAGTATTTATAAATTTATGCAAAAAATTCTCAAAAAATTGAGAAAACATACATGAAAAACATTTAAAAATTTGACAGGTATTTTTTGAATTTTGGCTAATTTAAGATTAAAGTTATGTTAGAACTTATTTAAAACTAATTTTAAACAACAAAAGAATAAAGTCTCAGAAGAAACAAGAAATTTTTAGGTGTTAAAATATAACGTTCTGAAAAAATTTGAAAAAATTCTAGTATGAGAGAGAAAAGAGAATGATGCCTATAAAAGAAAATGAATTTTCTCTTTTTCTCATCACTAATTTTGCAACTGCCGAAGAGAGAACATTTCTAGGAAATATTTTGTAATATTTAAAATTTAAAGCAAGAAAATCATTTCAAATACAATTGAAAGATAAAGAAAATCTTTTGAATAATCTATAAAATTAATTAAAAAAACAAAATGTCTCACATTAATCGCGCTTTATCGATTTTTGAAGATCCATTTTTATCACATGGTAAGGATTAAAAAAATTTCTTTTATTGTTATTAAATTTATAAATTGTTAGGTATGGAACCAAGATTTGGTCTGGGTTTAATTCCTAGCGACTTCTTTTCTGATCGCATTATACCACGTTCGAATATTCATCATCATCATCTTTTGCCGACCGGTTATCGTCGCCCATGGCAAATCGCTCGAGAAGCTATAAATGAATTGAATAAAGATCAGAAATCGATGCATCTTGGTAAGGATGGCTTTCAAGCATGTGTTGACGTTCAACATTTCAATCCAAATGAAATCAGTGTAAAAACAGTTGATCACACTGTCATAGTTGAAGGAAAACATGAAGAACGCGATGATGCTCACGGTACAATTGAACGTCACTTTGTTCGCAAATATGTCTTGCCAAATGAGTATGATATGAACACTGTTCAATCTACTTTGTCTAGTGATGGAATATTAACAATCAAAGCTCCACCACCAGCTGCAATTGAATCTGGTGAACGCCATATTACAATTACTCATACAAACGCACCAGCTCATTTGGGAATTAAGGAGAACAAACCACAAGCTGAAAAGTCTAATGGAAAGGCTCAATAAGCGTTATGTTAAAAAATACATTTGGTTAATACGAAAATTAGAGTTCTACTTATTCATTTCTATTTAATATAAGAATTATTCAGGAAAAAACAGATTAAGAAATTAATATTAAGGTATTTTAACAATATTTTTGCTATAAAAGTTCAATATGTGCACATTATCTGAAAAAGGAAAAATTTGATAAATAAAAAGCCGGCTTCAAAAATAAATAATTCTTTGTTTTTCTACCCTTTCAATTTTCTGCTTACGTGACAAATAGAATATAGTCTATATGGAAAATCTCCGATAGAATAAACTAACACAATCGAAAAGATTCT
>JACWBX010002429.1:0-26381 GCA_014622435.1 Polypedilum pembai | reverse complement strand
GTGGATAGCGATAATTTTATTGCAATTGTTAAGACTCGTCAGTTAATCTTCATCTGGAGTAATCGTTTTTCTCTGGGCTCTCGTTCCAAAGTACTATTTTCCAAGTAAAATTGTACCGTTCCCATAGAAAATTTTCCTCCAGAATCCGAAAAACAACTCATCTTAACTCTTGCTGTGCAGTCAAGGTATCAAAACCTTACAAATGTCTGAAAGGTCTAGGCTGGGATCGATCCAGGGATCGTCGCCATCCTAGCTTTCAGAACAGTGCTCTTTAACCTCTCGGCTATCGAGACACTCAACTGCTTGTTCTAGTGACTGAAGTGTATTTTATGGGACTTTTCGATCAACATCATGCCGGAATACATTGCACTGCTCATGCATCAACACGAACCCAAAATTTTGATTTTGTCTTAATATATATGTCAAAAAACTTCCAGTGATATGCTATACTCATAAATTTTGAAAACTTCGATTTTTTTAAAGTTCATAATCTTGTGACTGGAGTGCATGAATTTGGGTATGATGTCTGATATTTACTTGTGACATGTTTTATGGCTCATCTACGAGTCGAATAATTTTCAAAAAGCCTAAGAACATCTTTCTACGACTTGCAGTTCTCAAATTAAGACTTTAAAACCTAATCAGCCAGCCATAATTGACCTATAAGTTTTTTTTTTGCAACACTTTGTTAAAAGTCGGCAAAGTCGGAAAGAAGTCGGCAAAAGTCGGAAATACGTCGGCAAAGTCGGAAATTTCCGACTTTTCCGACTCATTTCCGATTTCCTACCAAGTGGTTTTCCCCCTGTTTCTCTATCATATAAAATTTATTAATTAATAACGTAATAAAGTAGTTGAATTAAATTAAATTGTAAATTTATGTACTCAACAGTTTTGATCTTAAAATTAATATTTGAATTTTTGCGATTCGCAATTGAATTTGAATTTTTTTCAACAGTTGAATATTTTATAAAAATTAATTTTGTTATGAATTTACATTAACTTTTTCTTCAATCTTAATTCAAATAAAATTTGTTTAAATAAAAGAGAAAATAAAAATATATTTACTACAACCTTACTCATTCGTAATTCTAAAAGAATGTTCTCTGAAAAATTCTCATTCTCATTGACAGAATTTATGATAGTAAAATTTTATGAGTCACATTGAATGTGAAATTTTTATGATAACATTTTTGAAATGAAATCATGCAATTGTCACTTTATAATAATAATAAAAAAACACTCAATTCAGTTTTACAATTTTTCCAATACTTTATTAATTTTTAATCTTAATTTTTCATCATTTTTTGTCATTACAAACAAAGATTCTTATTGACTCTAATTAACTGGTATTTTTTATTTTTTCCATTTTAAGATATTTTTTTTGTTGAAATAAATGCTATAATTCTTTCTTTTTTGGAGAACTTAAAAATTATGACATGATATTTACAAATTTATTATTATGTATTGCAAACGCAACATTTTTTCATTATCTCTTTTAGCATCTACAATTATTAATCAACAATTTTTCATTTATTTTCTCAAAAGAACTCATCATCATCATCATCAATTCATTTCATTTTACATTCATGAAAAACTTTTTTTTGCATTCATTTTACTTAGCATCTAGAAAAAGTTTTCTTTTGTGATGGAAATTTTTTATTCTGTGTAATTCCAAATTAGTCTTTCAATAGCTTTATCAGTTTTATTTTTATCGTTATGTATTATGATTATAAATTTTTTTTAAATATTAAAAAAGTCAGTTTATTTAAAATTCATCTAAATAAATTGTTGTATTGTATCATTAATAATTATTAAATAGTAGAAAAAGTTGTTTTGAGTAAAAAAGATCATGGAAATGAATATGAAATGGAAAGGAAGAGTATATAACTAATAATAAGAATGATTTCACCTTAAAAAGTGTTTATTTTTCTTACACGATTTTCACGAGTTTAAAATTTAATAATATAATAGGGTATAGTAATAGGTAGAGTCATATAGTCTTTCGTTGGAAAGTAAGTAAAATATATATCATAGATAAGATATCAATTGAATGTAGATAACGTGCTTGTTGCTTCGGTTTTCTTCTTCTTTTTTTTCTAAACGGTAGACGAAACAGTTTTCATTAATTAATCATATTTACACATTTTTATTCTAGTCTACTCTAGGTTAATTTTTCTGGTTTTTCAATCTTTTTATCTACAGAACATTTCTAATAATATTATTTCATTCAATATATTTTATGGCACACTTTTAAAAGTTTTCATTTTTATTTTAAAATAAAAATAATGAAAAGAAATAAAATGTTGATTTTAATGTCCTCTTTGGTGTGTAAAATTTAAAAACTTAGAAATTCATATTCACAAAAAAATTTGTTCTTTTCTTTTCGTTTTCTTAAAAACAAATGATTGTGTATAAAGATGTATTTGTGTAAAACTTAAATTCTACGTATATATGTGACAAATAAAATTGATCCCGTAAAATGCAAAAAAATCTTTTCTTTTTTCTTCAAATTCTTCAAATACTTGAGCGTTACGTTACAAATTACAGAATAAAATTGCGATGATTCACTATTAAAAAAGAAGTCAGAGTACGATACATTTTAAAATACTATACTTTAATTTCATGTGCTCTCAGTATCGCAATTTGATGGCAAATAAATTTTATTTGCGCATTTTTCTTCCTTCTTCTTTGTGTATGTATGTCAAGATCCCTGATCGCATTATTTTCTTTCTATTTCTGTTTAAAGATTTTTTATTCTTAACTTCAACAATACATTGTCCTTATTTTAAACTTTTTGTTTTTTTATTAGCAATTTATATTTTCTTTCTATTTACCTTAAAATTTCTTCCTCATTCAACTAAAAATCAATTTCGTTTTATTTTTTGTAAAATTGAACGAGTGCTTTGACGCATGGAGTTTCTTTTCATTAATGGCATTCGCTACTACGTAGTAATCAATCAATTTCAATTATAAACTTCATCGCTTTATTTTTGTATCGGTTTCTGGTTAGAATAAATTTGAAGGATAAAAATTGACGAAATTGTTATTTTTCTTTTCTACTCTAAAGCTCTGTGAATTTTTTTCATCATCATCATCATTATCTCCTTAATTCCTTACAACAACTTTGAAATCCAGTTATATTCATTATTTTATCTATTCATTCATTATTAACAATAATTTGTCTCATTATTAATTTCATAATAATAAAGAAAGAAATATCATTTAGAAATGAACGAAATTGTTGAGCAATTTGAGAATTTCAGACACGAATTCTATTGCCTTCATTCATTCTTCGATAGCGTTTTAATTCGCGTTCGAGTTGTAGCTTATCGGCATAGCCGAGTCCCGAACTGCTTCGTCTCAATCTTCTACTCTTACTATTAGTGTTAATTCTTTTGTAGTAATTATCAAATTGTTTATTTCGCTTCATTGTTGAGTAGGAAGAGGAGGAAAGACGTTGTTTCTCGTGAGATCATTCAATTAAATGACGTTGTTTGAGCTTTGGCTTATGATAATTGTTATTACTGTTATTACTCTTGTTAGAGTGCTGGCGCCTTTCGCGCTTAAGCCTATGCTATTCGGTATCAAAGTTATACATATAAGAGAGCAAGATCTTTAGTAGTTATAGCTCTGTTACAGAATAATTCTCAAATGGTTGCTGCAATAGGTCGCGCGACTTGCGACTCTTCATACCTGTATTTGATCCTCCCGTGAATGTTGTTTGGGGATGATGATGATGGTGTGGCAGTGTCTGAAAATTTTGCTGCTGCTGTTGCTGCTGCTTAGATGATGATCGATATTGATGTGAATCATCATACGAGCGACCAACATTTCTCTCACGATCTCTGTCTCTTGATCTTTCACGATCGTAGCTTCTAGATGATGGATATTGTTGCTGCTGATGTTGATAACTCTGTTGATGACTCGGTATAGCGGGCAACGGTTGCTGTGCTCGTGATAATGTATTTTGAGTTCGATTTTTAGGTGGTAAAACAGGTGGCATTACTTTCGCAGGCACTGCTGAACGTGTTTCTCGATCACGTTGCTGACGTTGTGTAGTGCCACTCGGATAGCTCGCTTTTGTTGGCTGAGGCCTCTGCAATGATCGATAATTTGCAGGATAATTATTGGTCAAATTTGCTGCACACAAAACTTGTGGACTTTTTGACGATGATGGCTGTTGTGTGGGAATTTCTGGCAGAGGCTGATTGATAATTGAGATCGATTTTGTTTGTGATGGTGCATGATCTTGACGATGAGATGCAGTCTCGATACTAAAGACAGACGTATTTGGCTTCGACATTTCATTGATTTCATCACGATGTTTCTTTAAAATACTTGATGTTTCAGTGAAACCAGTGCCAGGTTTTTTATATGGTAACGAGGCAGTTGGATAGTTTTGTTGTTGTTGGTTATATTCACGAGATACAGTTGAGATGGTAGAGTAATTTGGTTGAGGTTGCGATTGCTGTTGTTGAAAACTCTGTTGAAGCTGATAAGTTTGAAGTTCTAATTGTTGATTATTTGGTTTTTGCAAGTGATGTTGTTGTAATTGAATATGTTGCTGCTGTTGTTGTTGTTGTTGCTGTTGATGTTGAGATTGAATGTTTGGTTGAGAGACATTTTTGGGATTTGGACTTAGTGAACCGCCGAAGCGACCAGTATGTTTAAGTGTTGCACACTTGCTGGTAGAAAGTTGGGTTGTTTTTTGTTGTTGATTTTTAGGACCAATGCTGACATATTTGGGATCAAATCGATTAAAATTGGCGCTTGTAACATCTCTTGGATCGTGTTCGTCTGAAAGTAAACGAACGCAAGAATATTTGTTAGTTTAGTTTGTTATCGTTAAGCAAATAAATGAAGTCACTACCTTTGCCTTTATCGCCTGCTTTGCAGGCTAGTGATTCTCAGTAAAAATCATTCGATTCAAGGGTTTTGCATTGTTTGCTTAATGTCGCATACTTTCCGTTGTTGGGACCACTCAAATGTGCCGAATGCGATGGCAGGCGTCCCAGAGTCTGATGACCAGATCTCTCGGACAATCTAAAAGAAGGCATTAACATATGAATTAGTATTATTTATGCAAATGGAGCGCCATATGTTCAAATATTTGAAACAATTATGAATACAAAAGAAAGAGAGACGACATTTAGCACATTGAAATAATTTAACATTGAAAAACTATATATGAGTATAATGCTTGCTTTTTTCGTGACATTAAAAATTATAATATGAGAAAATATCCAAGGTATAGAGTAATAGCTTACAAAACTAATTTCTTTTTAAGAAATAATAGAATGTTTCATTTTGTCAATGAAATTCAAATTTGACAATTAAAAGACAATCTATGTGTTAGAAAGAAGACTTCTAATTATAAATAGGTTGTAATAAACCAACAATAAATACAAATAATTTAAATTTTTTTGCTACATTCTATTGTTTCTTCATAAAATTACTTTCTCAAAATAGTTTTTTGCAAGCTAATCTCATCCTAAGAAATACAACAAGAGAAAAAAGTACGTGAAGGCATAAATGAAAGTTCTTCAACGTACTAATGTGTCTTAATGTATATGTGTGTGATTCATATATGAATGTGTGTGTATATTTGTGAATGATGACTTAATATGAATGGCAAATTATAAAATAAGTATATGTACTTATAAAGAGAACGAGAAAGGAAGGTGGTAGAATGTTAAATGAATAATAAAGAAGAGGACATTCATGTATATAAAAAGAAGAAGAAGGGAAAATTGTCTCCTACACATATTTACCATCCAATAACATCATTTGAATTTTTTTAAATAAAGTCACTTCTTTTACTTGAGAATAAATAAATAAATGAAATATCTAGACATTAGCGAGCGTAAAGAAGTTTTTGTGGAGGAAGTCGCGTCACTACTGAAAGCGACGACGACGACAATTAAATAAGAATTAGAGTATAAAAAAATTATAAGGAAAAAAAAGCCATGCCTTTGCAACGAAATGTCATGCACATCATCATAGGTAGGTGGCGGACTATCGCCATTTAAAGCCAACCCTCTAGCGTTTCCATTGCGTGCGTGAGGAGCGCCATGATGGTGACCCATTGTGTGAGATGTATACTGCTGTGAATGCAACAGTGTGCGGTTGATTGTAGCCGTTCCACTGGAAATCGGTGCAGGTACAGATGGCGACATTGATGTTGATGGCGGGAAGAGTGGAGCGCTTTCGGCCTTATCTTCAACTGGGCGTCTGTAATTGGAACAGCAACAGCAATTAATTAAAAAGTCATTCGAGAAAGTCGCATTTCAAAAACTCACTTCTTTGTCAAGTAGATCCAGGTATGTGAATCAACACATACAAGAATAGTGAGCAAAAATGCAGTTGCAATAGTGGCAGTCATCATCATGGCCAAACCAAACAATCCTCCATGACACAAACTTCTTGCTGCACTATTATAGTGAATTTGAATTGCACGACTGTCAAGTAGTTCAGTCAAGTCTAAGAATGAGAAATTTTTGGCATTATAATTTGATGTCTAATAAAATCTTATTATTTTTATCTTACTCGCTAGAGCATTTGCACCATTGTCAATGATTTTATAAAGATGAGAAATTCGTCCAGGAACATCATGACTTGGGAAAATTCTTTTGCCAATATCTTCAAGTTGATATAATGATCGTTTGGCCAATTCGAGATTCTCACGAGAATTTCCGAGTCGAATGACAAAGTGATTTGTACCTGATGCACCACAATTTGATTGATAAATATATTGCAACCGTTGTTGAGCGCAGAAATGTTGATATGGTGCCATACAAAAATCAGCGGCAGCAACCGAAGTTGCTAGATAAATTCCAGACAGAAGCCAACAGATCGCGACAGTGAATAAACCGAGAACACTGAAGAAGATCAACAGACATCGAGAACTTCGAGCAACACCGATAACGAGAACCGTACAGAGAAAGAGCAAAAAAGTCAAAAAGCCAAGAGTTATTGGCCAACGAAGTAGTTCATAAAACTCAAATTTATCAATAATCTTCTGCAACAGTTCATCAGATTGTGATGGATTTATGAAATAAATCGCAGCTTCGATTCCACTAATGGCCTCTGTGATATTTTTAACTGCAAGTTGAGCCACATCCATCATATGATTGAGAGCGGACTCATTTGAAACTTTCACTTCATACAAGTCATCAATATCAAGTACTGCTCTTTCCTTTAAATCTCTTGACAAATGGCTCGTCTGCAGAAATAAAAAGTGATTAGAATTTTTATTGGCGGCTTATTGATTTTTTTTCTTGATATTTACCTGATTGCGAACACTAATAAAAAGTCGATTGAGTTGTTTTCCAGCATTGAAGACTTGAACGAGTCCATTATGTAAATCATCGTTGCCATAAAGACCACCACCAATCGCACCACAGCACAATATTGTAAGGAATATGAGTGTACACTTTTGGCATCCGAAAGTTCGCTGCTTCTTCGATTTACGATCGCAGCATCTTGTCATCAAATAGAGGAGTAATAGAAATAGCGAACCGATAAGAATGGCAGCCGGAATTGTTGCGAGAATCGTGAGACTCTGAAATAAAAATAATAATGATGTTACAGTTATTAAAACATGTAGTAAAACTTTCAAAATAGAAATATGTACATTTGACGTAAGTCAGTTTATAAACTCGAGCTTGTTGTCGAACAAAAAAAAAGAAAATCTTATCAGGAAGAGCTATAGAGCGATGTGTGTGAGTCATTCTTGTTGTGGCAGTTGTCAAACAACATTTCAATGCATGTATCTAAATTGTATTATATGCCTATGTACATGTATGTGGCGCATACATAGCACTCTAGTTAATTCTATTGTTTCGTATATATTTATTGCATGACTAGGCTTATGATTAATGATTAAATCGATAGAATGATGAAAGTCATAAAGGATGTTCGCCATAGATTAATAAAAATTAATAAATTCCGACAACGTTTTTCGCATGATAATGAACCGAAACAGCAAGAAAGTCCGAAAATAACCGGATATAAATACTTTAACAATAACTTTTTTTTGCACATTTCATTGACTCTATTCTCTCTTATTCTACGTGATCTTCAAAAGAGAAAAAGATTTGTTTCAGCTTAGGGTCCATTCAAAGAGAGAGAAAAGCATTCATTTATGTGTGTGAGAATCATATGGTAAGCAAATCACATGTGTAAGTTTTAGCGCAATAATAATGTCACCAATGGAGCGATGATGAATAACAACAATGAGAGAGACACATAGAGAATATTTTGAAATAAAAATTTTATTATGGGATGTAAAATGAGGCAAAAACGAGTGAAGGAGAAAAATGAAGTAACATAAATAAAAACGCACGCACGTACACGGCAAAGTGAAGAAATATTCTTTCCATCTTTTTGAAGAAAAAAGAGAAATGAGTAAAAGCAAGAAAAAAAGAGTCTTTTGGACTCTGGAATTGAATTGCGGAGCAAATGTTTCTAACAGCTAATGTTTATTCTTTTTTTCAAGCAATCATTTTTGTGCTCTCTGTAATACACATAATAAGCGAGCAACTTTAAAGAAAAAAGAAAGAATGAAATAAAAGAAAAAAAATTGTTTTCTTTAGAAGAGACAAAATGCATAATAGAATGGTAGAAAAGTAGCTGTTGCTCTTCATGGAAAGTCAAAATTCTGCACAATATATTGAACTTTAAATAATTAAAAGAAAAAACAGAGAGTTAATTTTGTCTGTGCAACGAAAAATAGAACAGAACTCAAATGTATAGAAATCAGGTCAGGTCAGCGCAGTAACTGCTGCTGCATCTCATTTCATTTTTGGGTTCTTCTTCTTCTCTTACATTACCGCCATATGTTTAAATTTAAAATGTAAAATCAAAATGGACAAAAAAAATATTGAGACCCTTTTTGTTCTTGTTCTTCTTCTCTTGCATCAAAAGAATAAAGTTACAAATCTTACAAGGGAATTATAATTCCGCACGTGACAACCAAGAACAAAAATGCACTCTCTTATATGCGGTTAATTTAAATATTCCAAAAAAAGAAACTTGTTTTTATCATTCACTTCCTTCTTAAGCGCGCAACGTATTATATACAGACGACTGTATAAATTAGTTTCTTTTCTCTTCTTTTAAATAATGATGGTTCTAAGCAAGTCTCAATAGTACAATAACATCATCATCATCATCTATTAATAGAATTTTAAATGCATTTAAGCAGCAATTAAATGCAGAATCAAAAGAGTTTACTAAAAACAGCGTGCGGGAAGATATAGATAACGTACTAAATTTTTATGATGCTGGTGATAATAATTTTTTTTTTTTGGAAAAACATTTTGTAAAGTACAAACTAAAAATGAATTTTAGATGTTTTGTAGGCTGTTCACAAAAAAACTAAAAACTGCATCTCTGTTCATCTCTTTACATTGCTATGTATACACACATATATTTATATGTAGAGCTAACACACAGTTTATATATCTCTCCTCTCGTATACTATGTTTATCGATTTTTTCCTGTCCCATTTCATTTGTTTGTTTGGTTCGGCTTTGCTCTCTATCGATTGCAAGCCGTTTTTTTTCCTCACTCGTTCAATTGCTCGCTTTTTTTTCTATGAATCATGAGAAATATTTGTGGCTTTATACCAATGATAATGTGCCTCAATCTAGTTTACATAAAGATTATTTTTAATAATACTTTTTTTTCTTCCTTATGAATTCCATACAGAGACTTTTTTTGATAATCTCGCAATACGGAGAAGAGTAAAGAGAAAAAGGTGTACATTTCCTGTTCATTTCTTTTTCGATTATTCGAATGTAGGAAGGCTTCTGGAGATTTTCATTTGTCGATTGTCCATCAATTAATATTTATACACTGCTTACCTCACGATAGACGGGACTATTGAGATCAAATGTGTTATTAACAAAATGTAGTGACACATTGATGTGTGGCACGGAGTGAAGAAATTGTATGATCATAGATTTTTCAATTTGCATGATGCTGCCTCTCTCGTTCACTTATCAATACGCAAATTTTCACTCTCTCAATAATTATATATAACGAAATATGTACACAGTTAAACGGGAAGATTTTTTTTTGATTATTTATTTCTCAGTTTAAAAATTTAATTCTCCTTTCACTACTATTGATGAATAACCAATTTCAAAATTTATCGAAAGACATTTTAGCTACAACTTCGTCCACTTCACTTTTTAAAATTTTGAAATTTTGAGTTCTTGCTTGCTTTTGCAACTACACTAAACTTTTTTTCTATTTTTTGGATATATATTTTTCTTTTCCACAAAGGCGGGGTTGCAAAAAAATTTATTCACAATTCTGACTCAAAACACACTCCACAGCACAATTCTCTATGCTATGAACATTGCACTAATTATTATCCATCATTTTCAATGGTTTTTTGAGACAGCTTGAAGAGTTAATAAATTTTATTTTATAAATGCAGATAGAGCTCCCGTTCTTCAACTCTCTACTACCACTATAGTACTCTTTTTTGTACAAATAAAAATGCTAAAGAAGCAGAATTTTGCCTCTCAATCTAAAATAACAATTAAAGATGCAGAAAATTGCAATCTATAACAAATAATGTCATGCAATTGCTTGTAATAATAATTTTTTTAATTTATTTAAAATGTTTCCTTCTTTAAACGAATCTAAAACAATAAGTATAAAATACGCATAACAAATGTTAATCCGATTTTTCTTTGTTCGAATTATATGCAAGCGCGGGGTTAGTAGACATTTTGAAATCATTACTGCAGACTTTTACGTTATGAAATTGCTGAAATTTAAAAATTCATTCTAAAAGATTTTATTTTTTATCACTCAAGACACTCGACAAGAGAAAATTCCAATTTTTTTATTGTTTGTTAAATTTTTCGAGTATAAAAATATTGAGATGGACAAGAATTCACTTTAGTATACATAAATAGTTATTGCATTAAAATATATAATATTGGCGCTAATTTATCATTATTTAAACAAAAACAGATGCGAGTCTGATATAAGAGATAAGCGGAATGATTATTTTACTCTCATCAATGAACACCTTAATAAAGCGAGTCAACAAAAAACAAATTTAAGAAATTGCACAATTTTTGTTTTTATCGTTAGTTGAAGTTGACGCGGCAGTGGTTCCACCAACAGTGATGCGACGTTGCTCATTCTCTAACATAGACTCAAAGATTGCTTTTGCAAGTGCTTCATCTTCACTTAATGTCCCTTGAACTTTTTGAAAATTGTTGCTATTGTCCTGTAAACTTCTGTGTTGATTAGCTTGATTAAAACATCGTTGAGCGGCAGCATTAGCTAAAATATCACGTTGTGTCATTGGTCCTTTGCAATTGTGAACATCTGCGTGACGATGTTTAAGGCAAAAATTTGATTTGCATGAGCTACAGGTGAAAGGAACAAGCTCTTTTTTCTTGCAGTTGCCAAAAGAACAATTATTGGTATAGATTTTTGTCTCTGATTTGCAAAATTTATCTATATGTTGACTAACAGCATAGTCTTCGCGTCCTTTTTCACTTGGTACTGGTTTCATACATATTGGACATACAGGTACTTGATTATCTCTTTTTATCTGTCCTTCAGTACAGTTATGTTGAATATATGAAAAATGTTCACTGCTGCAATTTTACCAAAAAATATCAGATATTAATTTATGAATTCAATTAGTAATTATTAAGAACTTACCAGAAAGTTTGCTTACAAGCATCACAAGATATAGGAAGGAAATCTAAGAACAAATGATGAAATTTATTATGACTTGCAAAAATTTATTTCTATCATCTACTCACCTAATTTATTACAAAATTCCATTTTACAATGTTGTCCTAAATGAGGGAATTCCATTTTAGCACTTTAAATTTGACTTATACGTCTCGATGATAATTTTAAAATGATTTTAAAAACTGTGTTGTTTTCTTTTATACTTTTTTTTTGATATCATACTTTGTCAGAAGGGTGACTATGAAATTTTCAATGTATTTGTGTCTTGGATAACTTTTTAAAAAAACTCGTTATGTTGATATAAATTTGATTCTTTCATTCCAACAGCAATTTATTAAGAATTTTAATAAAATAAAGTTCATTGATCTTCTCATGTAAATTCTTATGTTCATGCATGATTTTAAGCTGAAATTTCTAGCGAATAAAAAAATTGAGCAACTGAAAGGCAACAAAGATAAAGGAAATTTGCATATCCTACGAAGTAAAAAAATTTCTTTATTTCGGTGTTCCATGTTGTTTCTTAATTTTTTCCATAACTGAGTTAAAAGTTGTGACAGTTTTCTTTTTGTTTGCTGAAAGTGTTGTTTTAGGTGCTCTATTAGGTGTATTAAATTTAACTGAGGAATTGCTTGGCTCGTCTTCAAAATCAAACTCCATATTTTTAGATGAATTTCTAAAAAGTTAAAAAAGTTTAGAATATTCGTGATAAATTAAAAGATTGTGCTTACGTCTCTTTTGTCGGAGTTTCAAAAACTGTTGGCTTCTCTTCCACTTTGGTCTGCAGAGTTTTACGACCAGGACATTTCCAATCGAGCTCAATAAAATCGTTTGTCTCTAAATCTGTAAGTAGATTGACTAAAATGTAACAAATTTTTATAATATCTCATTATCTCCATACATTCATAATATTCATTAATTTTTTCTGTGTGTTTCTCAAAATCATCATCAAATAGATTTAAATTAAAATTAGATTTTTCACTTTCAGTCATGATTTTTCCTAAAAATTATTTTATTTCACAGAAATAAT
This sequence comes from Polypedilum pembai, assembly GCA_014622435.1. Lineage (NCBI taxonomy): Eukaryota > Metazoa > Arthropoda > Insecta > Diptera > Chironomidae > Polypedilum > Polypedilum pembai. Next base: position 13,621 of record JACWBX010002429.1, on the reverse strand, counting down.
AACAAACACTCAATTTTTTTGTTTACAAACTCAATAGCTTAACGCAATTTTATTGATCAAACCCTGCATGTGTGAGAGAAAATTTCAAACTGAACGCGGGAAAACATTTAGCACATGTTTATCGCTTTATAAATCATTTTTGAATGAAAATTATACAAATCCCACTTGACAACTTAAGAAACTTTATCTCGTTTATATTCGAATGATAAGCGATAAAAAACTTAAACAATTGAGTCTGCAAAAGAAATAATTCTCTCATTTCATAATATTACAAAAATCTTTTCACATATTCACATAAAAAGCCTTGTATTGCCACTTGTAGAGCTTAGTAATATTTTAGATAGTGAGCGAACGTTAACAAAGAGCGAAAGAAAATAAATTTTACAACATTGATTGATTTTATTGTGAGTTTACTTTTATTGTGCTGATTAAGTTAGACAAGTTATGATGTGTTAAATGAAAGAAAACAATATACATAGGAAATATTTTTGAATCTCTTATCAATTAAATAATTTAAAGTTATATGAGAACTAGTCACAGTATTAATTTTTCGACCTTCAAAAGCGAAAAAATTGTTTTTGATGTGTATTGACAAGGCATTTTAAAGCAAAAAAAACTTAAATTGCTACATCCATTCATTTGACATTGAACTTTTTCTGCTCTTAAACTCTGTCATTGCATTCACATTTGATTTAAAAGGTGTCGTGCTAATGTTTATTTTTTTTTTGGAAAGTTCCGAGAAACGAATGAAGAAGAAAAGAGAACTTTCTCTGCATGCGCGAAACTAATTTTTTAAAAAGCACAAGAGAGCGAGAGGCCTTTATGACACAGAGACAAAGCAAAAACTAATTTGAGACATTTTTTTTATCGCGAAGTGTAGACACATATATTTATAAATTTTGCCGGCGACTATCATCACTCTCTCGAGTGTTTTTCTCTTTTTTTCATTTCCTCGTTGTGTTCGTAATCAGCTGTTCATTTGATTATCGATTTTTTGTTTGCTGTTTTGTTAATATTAATTTATCTTGTAGTTAATTTCAATTAGTTGAAAAGAATTCATAATGAATTCGGAAAGTTCAAAACAAAAGCCTGAAAATCCTCTACAAAATGCATCGCGATTGAGTAGAATGACATTTTGGTGGCTAAAAGATCTGTATAAAATCGGCATGACACGACCAATAACAGACGATGATGTTTATCAGACAATTGACCATCATGAATGTGATCGAATAGCAAACAAATTCAAAACGCTCTGGCAGAAAGAACTTGATGGTTCGAAGAGACCAAGTGCACTTAGATTAATTTATAATGCCTATGGACCACCAGTGCTGATAATAGGATTACTTTTCTCAATCTGCGAAACGTTGATGCGATGTGCACAGCCATTGTTTCTAGGCGAGCTTCTCACTTATTTTGCCGATGAAAATGCATCAAAAGACTGGGCTTACATTTACGCAGCTGGAATTGTCTTGTGCTCAATTATTCCTGTACTTACATTTCATCCATTTATCTATTATATTTTTGAAGTTGGAATGAAAATAAGAATTGGCTGCTCGAGATTAGTTTATGATAAGGTGAGTGGATGAAGTAATATTTCGAAATTATTTCAAATAACATCAAACATTTTTTTATCTAGATTCTTCGAATAACAAAATCAGTGCAAGAAGATGGTATGAACGGAAAAGTGATAAATTTGTTATCAAATGATTTCTCAAAATTTGACGTTGCACTAGCATTCTTGCATGATCTTTGGAAAGGTCCATTTGAAACAATTCTTCTAGGATTTTTAATTTATCGTGAAGTTGGGATTGCGGGTGTTTTCGGAATTTTGTTTATTCTCTCATTCATTCCAATACAATGTAAGTAAAAGTCAATATTTTCTTCCTAGGTATTTTGCAAAGTTCATTAACCTACATTCATCAAACTGCGTAGTTTGGAAAATTTTATCAGTAAAGTCAAATAATTTTCCACTTGCTAATAAATTATCTTCCTTATCACATGAATTTTCATTTGAAATTTTTTATCTTTTTCATATATCTAGCTTGGGAATCGTACAATTCCCCACTAATCATTTGCCCACAATCGCTTCCCCACGATCAATTCCCCACTGTGACGTTTCCCCACAATCATTTGCCCACTAATCAATTCCCCACCGATTATTTCCCCACTGGTACGATTGCCCACTGTGACACTTGCCCACGATCAGTTCCCCACAAATCATTTCCCCACTAACGGATACTCGAAATAAACAACAGTTCATAAAGTTATTAATCTATTGGTTTGAAATATTTCCAGTTTATTGCAAGATGATACTGGTTACAATTATAAATTTTTAGCAACGTTCCTCAAGTACTTTACAAAGGTTTGCTGAAGACCAAAGTGGTAAATGGATATCATTCAGTTGTTAGGTAAACTGAACAGCTGAGACATGACACAGACGTATAAATGAGAACCTTTCCTGTGCGTAATTGCAACTTAAATTATTTTATTACTTTCCTTAATAGGGAAGCAAATATTGTGAATGATTTTGTAAATGAAACTTCTGTTTGTGTTGTAATTCACGGTACTTATCAAAGAATGAATGTACAAAAATGACATCACACAACAACAGTTATTTGCAAATTTCTTTGAATACTTGAGGAACGTTGCTAAAAATTTATAATTGTAACCAGGATCATCTTGCAATAAACTGGAAATATTTGAAACTAGTGCATTAATAACTTTTCTTTTTATGAACTGTTGTTTATTTCGAATATCCGTTAGTGAGGAAATGATTTGTGGGGAACTGATTGTGGGCAAGTGTCGCAGTGGGCAAATGATTGTAAGCAATCGTGCCAGTGGGGAAATAATCGGTGGGGAATTGATTAGTGGGCAAATGATTGTGGGGAAACGTCACAGTGGGAAATTGATCGTGGGGAAATGAACAGTGGGCAAATGATTAGTGGGGAATTCTCCTACATCCATTTAGCTTATATTGGTAAAAAAGCTGCACATTTTCGAAATCAAACAACTAAGCGAACGGATATTCGTGTTCGATTCATGAGTGAAATTATCAATGGCATACAAGTGATCAAAATGTATTCATGGCAGCAGAACTTTGCAAAAGTTATTGAGAAAGTGCGCAAGAAGGAAATTGCAGCTGTAAAAGGCACTAGCTACATTCTTGCTTTGCTTTATGTACTTTGGGCTGTTTCACGTGTTTCTCTATTTGTAACACTGTTAACATTTGTATACTCTGGCAATGTACTCACTGCTCGCAAGGTTTTTATTGTAACAGCATTTTATAATATCTTAAATATGTCTATGGTGCATTTTTGGCCATTGGCAATAACATATTGTGCTGAGGGCTATGTTTCATCAAAACGTCTTCAAGAATTTTTAATAATGCCTGAACACAAGAAGCGTCCATTAATGTTGTTGAATGAGAATGGAAAAGAGAAAGAAGAATTGAAAGTTTCTTTTAAATCTCAAAAAATCCACAATGAAATCTCGAACAATTCGAATGCAATCATTTTCAAAGACCTCTCAGCTGACTGGGTAAATGCTGATCTCGAGCATGTAACGGGACTGAAGGAAATTAATTACAAGTTTGAGCGTGGCAACACCTATGCAGTGATTGGTTCAGTTGGCTCTGGCAAATCTTCATTGTTGCAAGCAATTCTTGGAGAACTAGAAATTGACTCAGGAACAATAGAAATTTTTGGAACCATCAGCTATGCAAATCAAGAAGCTTTTCTTTTCGAAGGCACTTTGCGTAGCAACATCTTGTTCACTGAAAACTTTGATGAGAATAAATATGCTAAAGTGACTGCAGCGTGTGGGTTGTTGAAAGATTTTGAGCAACTTGAAAAAGGTGACTTGACTGTAGTGGGTGAAAAAGGAGTTTCACTGAGTGGAGGACAGAAGGCGAGAATAAATCTTGCAAGAGCAGTGTATAAAGAAGCTGACATATATTTGCTTGATGACATTCTTAGTGCAGTTGATGCTCATGTAGGTGCACATATTTTTAATGAATGCATCATGGAATATTTGAATAATAAAACAGTTATTCTTGTGACCCATCAACTTCAATATCTGCATCGTATTGAAAACATCATTGTACTTGCAGATGGACAAATTAAAGCTAGTGGAAATTATAATCAGTTGAAAGATAAAGAAATTGCCAATCTGTTGCCAGTTGAAAGTAACAATGAAAAAAATGAAAACAAAAGTGAAAAATTCTTTGAAGAACTCACAAAACATCTCAATCAAAAGCCAGAAGAATCAGAATCCTATAATGAGAAAGAGTCACAAGAAGTAGGAAAAGTTCGATTTGAAATTTACAAAAATTATGTAAAAGCAGTTCAAAATGTTCCACTTGTGATTTTCGTTCTTTTCCTTCGCGTTCTCAATCAGTCGATTGCATCATTTATCGATTATTTCGTATCACAATGGGTCAATTGGGAAGAATCTGTGGCGAGAGTTTCCAATGCGACGACAATTGTAAATGACACACAGATAGTGAATTATGAAGAGAGTGATATTGATGAAAAACGACAATGGTTCATTAACATCTATATCGCAATCATCTGCATTTTTATTGTTGTCATTTTAAAAGCAGAATTTTCATTCTTTTACTCTTTGTTAAGGTGAGAAAAATTGTTTCAAATTTCATGCATAAATTTAATTTTTGATTTTATTATTTCACAGAGCATCACAGAATCTCCATAATATGATGTTTAATGGATTGGTCAACACTTATGTGCAATTTTTCAATCAAAATCCATCTGGAAGAATCTTGAATAGATTTTCAAAGGATATTGGTAGCATTGACTCACAATTGCCTAATGTCATGTTTGAATGTATTTGTGTAAGTAAAATTATTTAATTTAAAAATCTTAATTCTTATCAAAAATTGTTTTCCAACAGTTTGTACTTGAATTTATCGCTATTATGATTCTTGTGTCAATCGTCAATGTTTATTTTGCTATTCCTACCTTGGTTATGGTAGTCATTCTTATTGGTTTGAGACATATATACGTAAGCACATCGAGAAACATTAAGAGAGTCGAGAGTATCTCTAAATCACCAATTTTCGCACACACAAATGCAACATTACAAGGATTAAGCACGATAAGAGCTTTAAAGGCTGAAAATGCAGTTGTAGAGAATTTCAATTACTATGTCGATCATAATACCTCAGTAAGTATCATCTTAAGAATTATTTTTCAACTAATTAATTATTTCTACTATTGTTGCATATTTAGGCATGGTTCTCTTATTGGACAGTTACGAGAGCATTTGCTTTTTGGCTTGATGTCATTTGTGTAATTTATATTGCAGTCATCACTTTCTCGTTTGTAGAAATGAATGTCGAAAACGTTCCTGGAGGAAATGTTGGACTTGCTATAACACAAATTATTGGATTAATTGGTAAATTTATAAATTTTTTATTCACTCGCTCTTTAAAGCATGCATTATGAATTATTTAAAATAGGAATGTGTCAATGGGGAGTAAGGCAAACAAGTGAACTTGAAAATCAAATGGTCTGTGTCGAGCGAGTTATGGAATATGCAAATTTACCATCAGAAATGAAAAACGAGCAAGCTCCACCGGCAAATTGGCCATCAAGTGGTGAAGTTGAGTTTGATAATCTTTCACTCTATTACAAAAATGAAGAGTGTAATCCATCAATTAGGAATTTGAGTTTTAAGATTAAACCACAAGAGAAGGTTGGCATTGTGGGTCGAACAGGTTCCGGAAAATCTTCAATAATTCAAGCACTCTTTAGAATGACACGAATTGAAGGTAGCATAAAAATTGATGGAATCGACACACAACAAATCGACCTCAACAATCTTCGCAAAAATATATCAATAATTCCCCAAGAGCCCGTGCTTTTCAGTGGTTCATTGCGTTTCAATTTGGATGCGTTCAATGAGAATTCGGACGATGCAATTTGGAAAGCACTCGAACTAGTTGAGTTGAAAGATACAATAAAAGCATTGACTGGTGGACTCGAGTGTAAAATTTCTGATGGCGGTAGCAACTTTTCTGTTGGTCAGCGACAACTCATCTGTTTGGCTCGAGCATTATTGCGAAAAAATAAAATTTTGATCTTGGACGAAGCAACAGCTAATGTTGACTATGAAACTGACAAACTTATTCAAAAAACAATCAGTACAGAATTTGCAGATTGCACTTTAATTGTAATCGCACATCGACTAAATACTGTTATACATTCAGACAAAATTCTTGTCATGGAAGGTGGCAATCTTGTTGAATTTGATCATCCTTACAATCTACTTAAAAACGAAAATGGATTCTTGCGAAAACTTGTCAATCAGACATCTCTATCATTAATAGATGAAGCTGAAAAAAGCTATCGTGAAATAGAATCTAAGAAACTTAAATAGTTATAGTTACTGTCATATTCCTGCCATTTGAGTACTTAGAAGCAATAGTTTCCTTAGATATTAAGATTCTTTTTAGTCTTTGTTTGTATTATCTCAAAAAATACAATAAAAGTGATGCCTTTTTGAATCTTTAAGCTCAAATATTTAAGGTAAATTTTCCACCAAGTTTTTCAATAATTGTTTTTGTATACGAAATAAAATCTTAAATTTTATGCAAAATCAATTAAAAATTCATTTCAATTTCTCAATTAATTAAGAAATAAGTGTAGAATTTTAAAGTGATCAAATACTGATAAAAACAGTTCAAGTTTTGCCTTATCAAATAGTAAAAATTTCAATAAATTAATGACTTTCTGAATTTTTAAAATAAATTTAAACAAAACTTTCCTAGAAATTGTTATTTAAAATAGAGTATTAAAGCTTCGTGCAAAATAATTTCCCTAACATGAACTTCTCTCTTTTCTGACCTAAAATATACTTTTTTTTACAATATGAGTTCATACCATCGTACGTCGTTTAAAATGATCTCATTTTTGTGTCGAAGTGAGTGAGAAAATTTTCATATACGAAAACTAAAATTTCGCTTCATATTTCAATGGCGAGATTTAATTTTATTTCAAATTCTCTCCCTTAATTTTATTGTTGTTGTTTTCTATCAATGAAAAGAGAATTACTTCATTTTCTGAGAATCATTCTGTTGCTGAGCTAAAAGAATGTGCACTGCTATATTATCGTTGTGTAAACTCAACGAGCTAGAAAAAGACGAGAAAAATGAAATTATTGTTCACAATACATGCAAAACGTCAGTTAAATTTAAAAATTTTCAATACAACTTTCGTCATGACCTCAAAAAAACTTAATTTTGTAGTTGCGAGCTTTAGCAATAGATGGTGTTAATATCGGATGGTTTTGTACAAAAGGAATGTTTATAATGAGTCATACAGGAAGAGAACATTACGATCACTACAGTGTCATGACTTTCGAATTATACCCGCTTGTATTATATTCGATTTTTATGTGGTAAATGAAAATATCATGTCTTTAAGCGCAAAATTTCAAATAGTTTGGTTTTCTTACCTATATATTTATTATTTGATATATTTTCAATTTTTCTCTTGCTAAAAAAAGAGGAATATTATTTTATATGAAATGCGAAATTATATCGAAATGATGATGTTTTAAATGAATATCAAGTAGGATCAAATTTAAGGTGTCGTCGAATAGAGTTTAACTCGTCTAGGATAGAATCGTTGTTGATAATGATGTTCATGTGATATTCATTGATTTTGTAGAATTACGTAAAAAAATAGAATCTAGGATGGAGTTTGACTTTAATGATGATGATTTTTTTTCTTTCTCTTAAAGACGGTATCATATTGTTAGGGGAAGAATAGGAATGAATGTATTTTTGGATTAAACTATCACCAAAAATAAAACATAAAATTCTCTGACAACAGAATAATAATAATAGTTCTGTCTTATGAGAACGCACATGAGTTTTTCCAATTTGAATTTTTCAAAAAATGTGCATGCTCTCGAGAATGCATGTATGATGATGATTTTGGTGGAAAATAAAAAAGTTTAAAAAAACATTTTTTGGCTCCAAATGAATGTGTATATTTCTTGTATTATATATTCTTCACCTTTCTTTCTCTCTCTCTCTCTCTCTCTCTCTATACTTCGCTAGCTTGCTTTTCGAATTCAACAGTAACGAAGTAACAGTCTGGCTTTGAATCGAATCAATGCTTGATGTTATTTTTATATGTTTCGAAGTAAAAATTAAAGGAAAGGAAAAACAACCGTAATGATGAAGAAAAGAAAGAATGAAAAGAATACACACAATTTAAACTTCTCCATATTGCATTCGCTGTTGAGTGTAGCTTATAATAATGAATATAATATGGAGAAAAAATCGATTCCATAACGATGGAGTGTAGAAGTTTCATTTCATTTTGTAGAGCTCTTGTGTGTTGGAGTTTCAATATACACAACGAGAAGCTTATATATATACACATATTATATTTTTTTTCTCTCTCTCTCTCTCTCTGTGTCTTTCTTTCTCTCTCACTTCTCTACACATACAATACATCCATAGGAAAAATACTTTTTTTCAACATCATTTTTGTTCGACGACCGACCGAATGAAAACGAGCGAGACACGAATGAAGAGAAATGAGAGAATGAAGGCAAAAGCGAAATAACGAAATGTTCACAGCGCTTATTCACTCTATACAACAACATTATTTTATTTTATATTTTTTTCCCTGAAACATTTTTTTCCTCTGTTCGCTCGAAAACGGGTCTGAAGTAAAATAAAACTCAATGATGTATCAGCAGTATAAAATTGTGCATTGCATGTTGTAAGACGTTCTCGCAAGTGAGCTCCTCGTTCATAAAGCGAAAAGGCATTTATTTTCATAAACAAAAAATTAAAAACATTGTGAAATAATTTCTATCATGCTACTAAATTAATTAAAATTTAGTGTGAAAAAAAGTGAATTAAAAATTATTAAAATAAATGAAAATGACTAAAGGACATTATTGCAATGATAAATAAAAATTAACTAGTTGAAATAAAAATAAAAGAGACTCAAAAACAACAGAATATAACACAAAAAAGAGTGATTTAAGGTGAGCAAAAATAAAAATAAGAAGTGCATGCCATTATTATTGTTTTAATCACCTGTCCATGCCGTTTTCATTCCGCTGCTGCTGATAAATATTTTGATTACGAATAGAGAAGAAGAGCAGCAGCAGCAACAGCAACACACGAAAAAAAATTGATATGAGTATTTATATTTTTTTCCTCCCTTCTTGTTTCCCTCTATTTTTTTTTTTTTTTGGTTCTCTTCTTGATTTCTTCTCATGCCTCATGCTCATCATAAACATGAAAAAAAGAGAGTTAGAATCACTCACTCTATGTATAATCGCTAATGTACTTTTTCTCATTTTTTTCTATTCTTTTCCTCCCTGTGTGCATTTTGCAGCCGTACATACTAGAAAGAGTATGAAAATGGGGAAAAAATATAAAACGATAGAGCAAGGAATGAGGAACGAAAAGTTTCATACATTATTGAGAAGGAAAGAGAAATGAGTTTTTGTGTAGGTTGTTGTGGCTCGGCTTCAAGTCTTCTCCAGAAAAAGAGCAAGCAAGGGAAGAAAAGTCTTCGTGTGCACACATTTTCCATTTCTTAAATGCTTTTTTATTCCTTCAAATTTCTCAATTTTCTTAATAACATTCTCTTTTTTTAATTATTGTCGTCGTTTCTCTCTCTCACACACTTATTTTCTCTCACTCCGCATTCAACTCTGCTTTACTCATTCATTGTAGTCGTCGTTGTATAATATGAACTTTTTTCTGCTTGCTTTCAAAAAATAACATAGTAGAAAAGTCTCTTATACATGCACATTTCTCATGCGATTGATTGAAAGAGATTCAACAAAAATTGATCATATGCTGGCTTGTTATTTTTTTTTCTTTTTCTATTCAGTCTTTATTTTTGTTATTTAATAACTTCTCAATTTTTTTGCGCTCACTCTCTCAAAATTTTCAAATCTTATTCTCAATTTTTCTTCTCTTTTTTCTGTGTGGTGCGTTCTCGCCGTTTCACGTTTATCTTTTTGTTTTCATTAATTAAAGGAACACTCCGATCTCATGTTAATTTATTTAATTAAGTTCAAGAGAGACAATTGTACGCGCCAAATTTCTTTTTTGGTACCAAAATTATTAATACATTTGCCAAAAAAGTATTTTTTTATATGTTAAATAAATTTTCAATTTTGTATTTGTGTTTTTGGTGAATTTTTATTGTTAACAACTGAAGTTACTTGTAGTTAAAATATTAAAAATAGGACTTTTAACAAAATATTTAAAAGACAAAACTTAGTAATTTATTTTAACTTTAAAAAAATTAATTTTCAATAAAAATCTCTAAATTAATTTCTTTTATCATTTGAAAAATTTTCAATACAAATCTTCCAATTGATTTCCTTTTATAAAAAAGAATAAATTGTTTTTTAATTTAACCGTTAAAAAATTTAAATTCAGAAGAATATGTTCTGTCCAAAATCATTTAAAACTGCATTTTTTAAACAAAAATTTTTATTATTCACTGGTTCATGTTATTGTTTATGATTTGATACAAACAAATAAGAAAAGAAAATATTTGAAAATTAGCAGTCTTCTTAATAAATTTAATAAATATTTGTAACAGCTTTAAAAAATTCAATCAAAGATTTAATATATCAAGATTTAAAATGTTATACTATCACTTGCTTTTTGCATTTCATAAAATTTTGTAATAACTTAATTTTTAAATTTGAGTTTTTGAATGCGAATCTTCGAGTGAGTTTTTACTCTCTATGGAATATTTTATTTTGCCGTTAAAATTCAAATTCAAAACAATGTTTTTAAACAAAAATAATTTACTTTATCAAACAGTTTTAAATGAACAATTGAGCAGTATTTGATTTTATGTTCTATAAATGAATCTAAAATATGTCTTTCATTAGTTTATCAATTTATTTTGAAAATTAAATTAAAATAAGCATTTTTTGAAAAATTATTAAGTATTCTATGATTTCATAGCGATATTATTTTTATTTATTTTCATATTTATAACTTAAATTTCTTTATAAAAATTTCAATTCATGAAACAATTAAATTTATGAAAATAACGTCTTTTAAATATTTGAACGAAAATAACAAAGTTTCAATTGAATCCGATCACAAATCTATTCATTCTATATAAAAGCAGAACACACACGAAAAATTCAAATCAATAAAAGCCCGTTGCTGAATATTTCATAGACCTTCATTCACCAAATAAAAACTTTTCATCCACTTTCAAAAAACAACGTCAGTTAGCGAGAGAGAAAGAAGGAAAGAATTCCAGCAGGCAAATTATGAATTATTAATTACTCTTTACCAATAATACTGTTAGCTCAACATGATTTATCAGTTGGTAGTAAGCAGCAATGTTCATTGCACACAAAATTATCAGTTAAGCCCACAAGTCACTTTAAGCATATAGCCATAAAACCATAAAAATAAAAACAATATTTTTGTTACTGTTCCTTTTTTATTGTGTTCAATCAAGAAAAGAGAGACCTTTAAAATCCATAAAATGAGTGCTGCACTTGTTACGAGAGAAAAGAAAACAAAAATAGTAGAGAAAAGATCAAGCAGTTGAAGAGTACTGTAAGGGTGCAAAAAAGCAAAAAGTATTCGTTACGACTGACTGATATTTCATGTAAAATGTATGTGTGGGCCTTGAGGCATTCGCATTGCATGTCACGCATTATATAAATTGATCCAAGCATTCAAGCTCTTGTTACTAACAAAAATATTTAAGAAATTCTATGTATGAAAGAGAAAATTGAGCATTAACAGTAAAAGCAGCAGCAGCAGCAATGAACAAGAGAGTTTCCACTCATCATCATCGTCATCAACATCATCATCGTGTACAATGATCGTTCATGCATTAGGGTGAAGTGACGAGCGTGTTTTATCATCACCGAAGTTTTATTTTTTCTCTTCTTCTTCTTTTTCCCATTTTCATTTTGCTCTACTCGCTATTTGGAAGCAACACAAAATTACATCAAACCACAAGCGAAAGCTCTCGACACAACGGAGTGAACAAGAGAGAAAGAGAAAAATTCAATATATTGCCATTTATTCGGCATGATTGCCGCTTTGCTTGCTGAAAGAAAAACTTTTCTTTCTCATTTTTTGTTTCTTTTGTTTTTCTCGAGCTTGTGCTTGCTATGACATTTGCGTGTGCGAGAGAACGTTACACGATGAAAACTCCTTCATGACTCATATCGCATTCCTCTTAAGCATGGAAGTTTAAATTTGAAATATGTACTAAAATTTTAGTACATTGTAAATATTTAAAAAAAGTTTGATGAAAATGTCAGAATAAATAAAAAATACAATTTAATGAGTACAAAACGTTTCTTTAATGAATGAAATAGTTTCATGAAGAAAAATAAAATTTGAAATATTTAGTACTAAAATACCGATTTTGTTCTAAAATTTAAATTGTTAAATTGTATATAAAATAACTGTCATTAGAATCAACCCGGGGTTAAAATATAAAATGTAAAAAATTGAAACCAAACAGAGGAGAGAGGAAGAAGAAGTAAAATACGATAATAACCTCCTAAACTCAAATGTATAAGGGGTGGCAAATAGCAAGCAAGCAATAAGAGAGAAAAGAGAAGAAATTTCTTCTTCTTTTACCATCATCATCCATGGCATACTATGTGTAGGAAAATAATATATATTCAGGGAAAGGAAGAAGGATGTTAAATGAGTGAGAGAGAGGAGAAGAACAAGAGAGCAAGAGAGAGAGAGAATATTACAATAGTGTATACATAGGGGTGAATGTGAAGTCAGGGATGTCGAGAGTTACAAAGAATTTTATATTATCGTTTCTAATATTTCTGTTTCTACCGCTGCTGTTCCATGAAAATGAGTGAGAGAGAGAGAGAGAGAAAAAGAGCACACACACTTATATAAGATCATTTGTACATGAAATGAATTGTAAGAAGGGGACAGAATAAAATTTCTGTCTCTTAAGCTTCGTACTACTGCCAGTTGAGTCACTGACTTGCTCTACCTACATTCGACATCGACCCAAACTCACTAAATGAACACACACTTACACATATAAAACAGCAGCAGTACATTATTGCTGACTGAGTCGGTCTTTCGTATACAACACAAATTTTTTTTTTCTTAGAATTGTTCGTTCATATAACGTGCCATGTTTGGCGTCAGACAGTTGTATGTGTGTATGTGTATCTACAGCTGCATGTGAGTGAGAAAGATATATACATAGACAGTATCTCATTTGACTGTATGTGTGTATATACATTTGCTTCATGCCATACATTTCATTCCAATGTTTCAGCATTGAAGTTGAGAGTTTTGTTAAAAAAAAAAGTCCCTGCAGAATATATGTATTAACTGTAACTATGGCAACATGTTTTTGCCACAGAATGTGAATGTGTCTCTCATCTCATACCTTCCCTATCGTGTCATATAGATAGCGCTATATGTATGCCATGCCATGTACCGAAGTACATTGCTTTTTCGCCTATGATGAGTTTTCAGGACATGCGTGTATCCTGCTTCTGCTTTCTTCTTCTCCTTGTTCATCTCATTTCGCTCTTCTTTTCATATTATCAATTTTTTTTATTTTGAGGGAATGAACGAAAA